>OY294042.1:0-235989 GCA_958510855.1 Rhagonycha lutea
TTATTTTTGCGATATCTCTTACCGTTTTCGAGATAATCGACATTTTCCGATTTTAGTCTTTTTGGCTCTCAAAATACACAAAATTTTTTAAGATTTTTTTTTTTTTCAATTTAGGACATTCAGCACTTGTTTTTTATATTTGGAAGCATAGATTTACCGGGTGTATTCCGATAGGGGATCGAAAATTCCATTATTTTTGCGATATCTCTTACCGTTTTCGAGATAATCGACCTTTTCCGATTTTAGTCTTTTTGGCACTCAAAATACACAAAATTTGCATAGATTTACCGGGTGTATTCCGATAGGGGATCGAAAAATCCATTATTTTTGCGATATCTCTTACCGTTTTCGAGATAATCGACATTTTCCGATTTTAGTCTTTTTGGCTCTCAAAATACACAAAATTTTTTAAGATTTTTTTTTTTTTCAATTTAGGACATTCAGCACTTGTTTTTTATATTTGGAAGCATAGATTTACCGGGTGTATTCCGATAGGGGATCGAAAATTCCATTATTTTTGCGATATCTCTTACCGTTTTCGAGATAATCGACCTTTTCCGATTTTAGTCTTTTTGGCACTCAAAATACACAAAATTTGCATAGATTTACCGGGTGTATTCCGATAGGGGATCGAAAAATCCATTATTTTTGCGATATCTCTTACCGTTTTCGAGATAATCGACATTTTCCGATTTTAGTCTTTTTGGTTCTCAAAATACACAAAATTTTTTAAGATTTTTTTTTTTTTCAATTTAGGACATTCAGCACTTGTTTTTTATATTTGGAAGCATAGATTTACCGGGTGTATTCCGATAGGGGATCGAAAATTCCATTATTTTTGCGATATCTCTTACCGTTTTCGAGATAATCGACCTTTTCCGATTTTAGTCTTTTTGGCACTCAAAATACACAAAATTTGCATAGATTTACCGGGTGTATTCCGATAGGGGATCGAAAAATCCATTATTTTTGCGATATCTCTTACCGTTTTCGAGATAATCGACATTTTCCGATTTTAGTCTTTTTGGCTCTCAAAATACACAAAATTTTTTAAGATTTTTTTTTTTTTCAATTTAGGACATTCAGCACTTGTTTTTTATATTTGGAAGCATAGATTTACCGGGTGTATTCCGATAGGGGATCGAAAATTCCATTATTTTTGCGATATCTCTTACCGTTTTCGAGATAATCGACCTTTTCCGATTTTAGTCTTTTTGGCACTCAAAATACACAAAATTTGCATAGATTTACCGGGTGTATTCCGATAGGGGATCGAAAAATCCATTATTTTTGCGATATCTCTTACCGTTTTCGAGATAATCGACATTTTCCGATTTTAGTCTTTTTGGCTCTCAAAATACACAAAATTTTTTAAGATTTTTTTTTTTTTCAATTTAGGACATTCAGCACTTGTTTTTTATATTTGGAAGCATAGATTTACCGGGTGTATTCCGATAGGGGATCGAAAATTCCATTATTTTTGCGATATCTCTTACCGTTTTCGAGATAATCGACCTTTTCCGATTTTAGTCTTTTTGGCACTCAAAATACACAAAATTTGCATAGATTTACCGGGTGTATTCCGATAGGGGATCGAAAAATCCATTATTTTTGCGATATCTCTTACCGTTTTCGAGATAATCGACATTTTCCGATTTTAGTCTTTTTGGCTCTCAAAATACACAAAATTTTTTAAGATTTTTTTTTTTTTCAATTTAGGACATTCAGCACTTGTTTTTTATATTTGGAAGCATAGATTTACCGGGTGTATTCCGATAGGGGATCGAAAATTCCATTATTTTTGCGATATCTCTTACCGTTTTCGAGATAATCGACCTTTTCCGATTTTAGTCTTTTTGGCACTCAAAATACACAAAATTTGCATAGATTTACCGGGTGTATTCCGATAGGGGATCGAAAAATCCATTATTTTTGCGATATCTATTACCGTTTCCGAGATAATCGACATTTTCCGATTTTAGTCTTTTTGGCACTCAAAATACACAAAATTTGCATAGATTTACCGGGTGTATTCCGATAGGGGATCGAAAAATCCATTATTTTTGCGATATCTCTTACCGTTTTCGAGATAATCGACATTTTCCGATTTTAGTCTTTTTGGCTCTCAAAATACACAAAATTTTTTAAGATTTTTTTTTTTTTCAATTTAGGACATTCAGCACTTGTTTTTTATATTTGGAAGCATAGATTTACCGGGTGTATTCCGATAGGGGATCGAAAATTCCATTATTTTTGCGATATCTCTTACCGTTTTCGAGATAATCGACCTTTTCCGATTTTAGTCTTTTTGGCACTCAAAATACACAAAATTTGCATAGATTTACCGGGTGTATTCCGATAGGGGATCGAAAAATCCATTATTTTTGCGATATCTCTTACCGTTTTCGAGATAATCGACATTTTCCGATTTTAGTCTTTTTGGCTCTCAAAATACACAAAATTTTTTAAGATTTTTTTTTTTTCAATTTAGGACATTCAGCACTTGTTTTTTATATTTGGAAGCATAGATTTACCGGGTGTATTCCGATAGGGGATCGAAAATTCCATTATTTTTGCGATATCTCTTACCGTTTTCGAGATAATCGACCTTTTCCGATTTTAGTCTTTTTGGCACTCAAAATACACAAAATTTGCATAGATTTACCGGGTGTATTCCGATAGGGGATCGAAAAATCCATTATTTTTGCGATATCTCTTACCGTTTTCGAGATAATCGACATTTTCCGATTTTAGTCTTTTTGGTTCTCAAAATACACAAAATTTTTTAAGATTTTTTTTTTTTTCAATTTAGGACATTCAGCACTTGTTTTTTATATTTGGAAGCATAGATTTACCGGGTGTATTCCGATAGGGGATCGAAAATTCCATTATTTTTGCGATATCTCTTACCGTTTTCGAGATAATCGACCTTTTCCGATTTTAGTCTTTTTGGCACTCAAAATACACAAAATTTGCATAGATTTACCGGGTGTATTCCGATAGGGGATCGAAAAATCCATTATTTTTGCGATATCTCTTACCGTTTTCGAGATAATCGACATTTTCCGATTTTAGTCTTTTTGGCTCTCAAAATACACAAAATTTTTTAAGATTTTTTTTTTTTTCAATTTAGGACATTCAGCACTTGTTTTTTATATTTGGAAGCATAGATTTACCGGGTGTATTCCGATAGGGGATCGAAAATTCCATTATTTTTGCGATATCTCTTACCGTTTTCGAGATAATCGACCTTTTCCGATTTTAGTCTTTTTGGCACTCAAAATACACAAAATTTGCATAGATTTACCGGGTGTATTCCGATAGGGGATCGAAAAATCCATTATTTTTGCGATATCTCTTACCGTTTTCGAAATAATCGACATTTTCCGATTTTAGTCTTTTTGGCTCTCAAAATACACAAAATTTTTTAAGATTTTTTTTTTTTTCAATTTAGGACATTCAGCACTTGTTTTTTATATTTGGAAGCATAGATTTACCGGGTGTATTCCGATAGGGGATCGAAAATTCCATTATTTTTGCGATATCTCTTACCGTTTTCGAGATAATCGACCTTTTCCGATTTTAGTCTTTTTGGCACTCAAAATACACAAAATTTGCATAGATTTACCGGGTGTATTCCGATAGGGGATCGAAAAATCCATTATTTTTGCGATATCTCTTACCGTTTTCGAGATAATCGACATTTTCCGATTTTAGTCTTTTTGGCTCTCAAAATACACAAAATTTTTTAAGATTTTTTTTTTTTTCAATTTAGGACATTCAGCACTTGTTTTTTATATTTGGAAGCATAGATTTACCGGGTGTATTCCGATAGGGGATCGAAAATTCCATTATTTTTGCGATATCTCTTACCGTTTTCGAGATAATCGACCTTTTCCGATTTTAGTCTTTTTGGCACTCAAAATACACAAAATTTGCATAGATTTACCGGGTGTATTCCGATAGGGGATCGAAAAATCCATTATTTTTGCGATATCTATTACCGTTTCCGAGATAATCGACATTTTCCGATTTTAGTCTTTTTGGCACTCAAAATACACAAAATTTGCATAGATTTACCGGGTGTATTCCGATAGGGGATCGAAAAATCCATTATTTTTGCGATATCTCTTACCGTTTTCGAGATAATCGACATTTTCCGATTTTAGTCTTTTTGGCTCTCAAAATACACAAAATTTTTTAAGATTTTTTTTTTTTTCAATTTAGGACATTCAGCACTTGTTTTTTATATTTGGAAGCATAGATTTACCGGGTGTATTCCGATAGGGGATCGAAAATTCCATTATTTTTGCGATATCTCTTACCGTTTTCGAGATAATCGACCTTTTCCGATTTTAGTCTTTTTGGCACTCAAAATACACAAAATTTGCATAGATTTACCGGGTGTATTCCGATAGGGGATCGAAAAATCCATTATTTTTGCGATATCTCTTACCGTTTTCGAGATAATCGACATTTTCCGATTTTAGTCTTTTTGGCTCTCAAAATACACAAAATTTTTTAAGATTTTTTTTTTTTCAATTTAGGACATTCAGCACTTGTTTTTTATATTTGGAAGCATAGATTTACCGGGTGTATTCCGATAGGGGATCGAAAATTCCATTATTTTTGCGATATCTCTTACCGTTTTCGAGATAATCGACCTTTTCCGATTTTAGTCTTTTTGGCACTCAAAATACACAAAATTTGCATAGATTTACCGGGTGTATTCCGATAGGGGATCGAAAAATCCATTATTTTTGCGATATCTCTTACCGTTTTCGAGATAATCGACATTTTCCGATTTTAGTCTTTTTGGCTCTCAAAATACACAAAATTTTTTAAGATTTTTTTTTTTTTCAATTTAGGACATTCAGCACTTGTTTTTTATATTTGGAAGCATAGATTTACCGGGTGTATTCCGATAGGGGATCGAAAATTCCATTATTTTTGCGATATCTCTTACCGTTTTCGAGATAATCGACCTTTTCCGATTTTAGTCTTTTTGGCACTCAAAATACACAAAATTTGCATAGATTTACCGGGTGTATTCCGATAGGGGATCGAAAAATCCATTATTTTTGCGATATCTCTTACCGTTTTCGAGATAATCGACATTTTCCGATTTTAGTCTTTTTGGCTCTCAAAATACACAAAATTTTTTAAGATTTTTTTTTTTTCAATTTAGGACATTCAGCACTTGTTTTTTATATTTGGAAGCATAGATTTACCGGGTGTATTCCGATAGGGGATCGAAAATTCCATTATTTTTGCGATATCTCTTACCGTTTTCGAGATAATCGACATTTTCCGATTTTAGTCTTTTTGGCTCTCAAAATACACAAAATTTTTTAAGATTTTTTTTTTTTTCAATTTAGGACATTCAGCACTTGTTTTTTATATTTGGAAGCATAGATTTACCGGGTGTATTCCGATAGGGGATCGAAAATTCCATTATTTTTGCGATATCTCTTACCGTTTTCGAGATAATCGACCTTTTCCGATTTTAGTCTTTTTGGCACTCAAAATACACAAAATTTGCATAGATTTACCGGGTGTATTCCGATAGGGGATCGAAAAATCCATTATTTTTGCGATATCTCTTACCGTTTTCGAGATAATCGACATTTTCCGATTTTAGTCTTTTTGGCTCTCAAAATACACAAAATTTTTTAAGATTTTTTTTTTTTTCAATTTAGGACATTCAGCACTTGTTTTTTATATTTGGAAGCATAGATTTACCGGGTGTATTCCGATAGGGGATCGAAAATTCCATTATTTTTGCGATATCTCTTACCGTTTTCGAGATAATCGACCTTTTCCGATTTTAGTCTTTTTGGCACTCAAAATACACAAAATTTGCATAGATTTACCGGGTGTATTCCGATAGGGGATCGAAAAATCCATTATTTTTGCGATATCTCTTACCGTTTTCGAGATAATCGACATTTTCCGATTTTAGTCTTTTTGGCTCTCAAAATACACAAAATTTTTTAAGATTTTTTTTTTTTTCAATTTAGGACATTCAGCACTTGTTTTTTATATTTGGAAGCATAGATTTACCGGGTGTATTCCGATAGGGGATCGAAAATTCCATTATTTTTGCGATATCTCTTACCGTTTTCGAGATAATCGACCTTTTCCGATTTTAGTCTTTTTGGCACTCAAAATACACAAAATTTGCATAGATTTACCGGGTGTATTCCGATAGGGGATCGAAAAATCCATTATTTTTGCGATATCTCTTACCGTTTTCGAGATAATCGACATTTTCCGATTTTAGTCTTTTTGGCTCTCAAAATACACAAAATTTTTTAAGATTTTTTTTTTTTTCAATTTAGGACATTCAGCACTTGTTTTTTATATTTGGAAGCATAGAATTACCGGGTGTATTCCGATAGGGGATCGAAAATTCCATTATTTTTGCGATATCTCTTACCGTTTTCGAGATAATCGACCTTTTCCGATTTTAGTCTTTTTGGCACTCAAAATACACAAAATTTGCATAGATTTACCGGGTGTATTCCGATAGGGGATCGAAGAATCCATTATTTTTGCGATATCTCTTACCGTTTTCGAGATAATCGACATTTTCCGATTTTAGTCTTTTTGGCTCTCAAAATACACAAAATTTTTTAAGATTTTTTTTTTTTTCAATTTAGGACATTCAGCACTTGTTTTTTATATTTGGAAGCATAGATTTACCGGGTGTATTCCGATAGGGGATCGAAAATTCCATTATTTTTGCGATATCTCTTACCGTTTTCGAGATAATCGACCTTTTCCGATTTTAGTCTTTTTGGCACTCAAAATACACAAAATTTGCATAGATTTACCGGGTGTATTTCGATAGGGGATCGAAAAATCCATTATTTTTGCGATATCTCTTACCGTTTTCGAGATAATCGACCTTTTCCGATTTTAGTCTTTTTGGCACTCAAAATACACAAAATTTGCATAAATTTACCGGGTGTATTCCGATAGGGGATCGAAAAATCCATTATTTTTGCGATATCTCTTACCGTTTTCGAGATAATCGACATTTTCCGATTTTAGTCTTTTTGGCTCTCAAAATACACAAAATTTTTTAAGATTTTTTTTTTTTTCAATTTAGGACATTCAGCACTTGTTTTTTATATTTGGAAGCATAGATTTACCGGGTGTATTCCGATAGGGGATCGAAAATTCCATTATTTTTGCGATATCTCTTACCGTTTTCGAGATAATCGACCTTTTCCGATTTTAGTCTTTTTGGCACTCAAAATACACAACATTTCCATAGATTTACCGGGTGTATTCCGATAGGGGATCGAAAAATCCATTATTTTTGCGATATCTCTTACCGTTTTCGAGATAATCGACATTTTCCGATTTTAGTCTTTTTGGCTCTCAAAATACACAAAATTTTTTAAGATTTTTTTTTTTTTCAATTTAGGACATTCAGCACTTGTTTTTTATATTTGGAAGCATAGATTTACCGGGTGTATTCCGATAGGGGATCGAAAATTCCATTATTTTTGCGATATCTCTTACCGTTTTCGAGATAATCGACCTTTTCCGATTTTAGTCTTTTTGGCACTCAAAATACACAAAATTTGCATAGATTTACCGGGTGTATTCCGATAGGGGATCGAAAAATCCATTATTTTTGCGATATCTCTTACCGTTTTCGAGATAATCGACATTTTCCGATTTTAGTCTTTTTGGCTCTCAAAATACACAAAATTTTTTAAGATTTTTTTTTTTTTCAATTTAGGACATTCAGCACTTGTTTTTTATATTTGGAAGCATAGATTTACCGGGTGTATTCCGATAGGGGATCGAAAATTCCATTATTTTTGCGATATCTTTAACCGTTTTCGAGATAATCGACCTTTTCCGATTTTAGTCTTTTTGGCACTCAAAATACACAAAATTTGCATAGATTTACCGGGTGTATTCCGATAGGGGATCGAAAAATCCATTATTTTTGCGATATCTCTTACCGTTTTCGAGATAATCGACATTTTCCGATTTTAGTCTTTTTGGCTCTCAAAATACACAAAATTTTTTAAGATTTTTTTTTTTTTCAATTTAGGACATTCAGCACTTGTTTTTTATATTTGGAAGCATAGATTTACCGGGTGTATTCCGATAGGGGATCGAAAATTCCATTATTTTTGCGATATCTCTTACCGTTTTCGAGATAATCGACCTTTTCCGATTTTAGTCTTTTTGGCACTCAAAATACACAAAATTTGCATAGATTTACCGGGTGTATTCCGATAGGGGATCGAAAAATCCATTATTTTTGCGATATCTCTTACCGTTTTCGAGATAATCGACATTTTCCGATTTTAGTCTTTTTGGCTCTCAAAATACACAAAATTTTTTAAGATTTTTTTTTTTTTCAATTTAGGACATTCAGCACTTGTTTTTTATATTTGGAAGCATAGATTTACCGGGTGTATTCCGATAGGGGATCGAAAATTCCATTATTTTTGCGATATCTCTTACCGTTTTCGAGATAATCGACCTTTTCCGATTTTAGTCTTTTTGGCACTCAAAATACACAAAATTTGCGTAGATTTACCGGGTGTATTCCGATAGGGGATCGAAAAATCCATTATTTTTGCGATATCTCTTACCGTTTTCGAGATAATCGACATTTTCCGATTTTAGTCTTTTTGGCTCTCAAAATACACAAAATTTTTTAAGATTTTTTTTTTTTTCAATTTAGGACATTCAGCACTTGTTTTTTATATTTGGAAGCATAGATTTACCGGGTGTATTCCGATAGGGGATCGAAAATTCCATTATTTTTGCGATATCTCTTACCGTTTTCGAGATAATCGACCTTTTCCGATTTTAGTCTTTTTGGCACTCAAAATACACAAAATTTGCATAGATTTACCGGGTGTATTCCGATAGGGGATCGAAAAATCCATTATTTTTGCGATATCTCTTACCGTTTTCGAGATAATCGACATTTTCCGATTTTAGTCTTTTTGGCTCTCAAAATACACAAAATTTTTTAAGATTTTTTTTTTTTTCAATTTAGGACATTCAGCACTTGTTTTTTATATTTGGAAGCATAGATTTACCGGGTGTATTCCGATAGGGGATCGAAAATTCCATTATTTTTGCGATATCTCTTACCGTTTTCGAGATAATCGACCTTTTCCGATTTTAGTCTTTTTGGCACTCAAAATACACAAAATTTGCATAGATTTACCAGGTGTATTCCGATAGGGGATCGAAAAATCCATTATTTTTGCGATATCTCTTACCGTTTTCGAGATAATCGACATTTTCCGATTTTAGTCTTTTTGGCTCTCAAAATACACAAAATTTTTTAAGATTTTTTTTTTTTTCAATTTAGGACATTCAGCACTTGTTTTTTATATTTGGAAGCATAGATTTACCGGGTGTATTCCGATAGGGGATCGAAAATTCCATTATTTTTGCGATATCTCTTACCGTTTTCGAGATAATCGACCTTTTCCGATTTTAGTCTTTTTGGCACTCAAAATACACAAAATTTGCATAGATTTACCGGGTGTATTCCGATAGGGGATCGAAAAATCCATTATTTTTGCGATATCTCTTACCGTTTTCGAGATAATCGACATTTTCCGATTTTAGTCTTTTTGGCACTCAAAATACACAAAATTTGCATAGATTTACCGGGTGTATTCCGATAGGGGATCGAAAAATCCATTATTTTTGCGATATCTCTTACCGTTTTCGAGATAATCGACATTTTCCGATTTTAGTCTTTTTGGCTCTCAAAATACACAAAATTTTTTAAGATTTTTTTTTTTTTCAATTTAGGACATTCAGCACTTGTTTTTTATATTTGGAAGCATAGATTTACCGGGTGTATTCCGATAGGGGATCGAAAATTCCATTATTTTTGCGATATCTCTTACCGTTTTCGAGATAATCGACCTTTTCCGATTTTAGTCTTTTTGGCACTCAAAATACACAAAATTTGCATAGATTTACCGGGTGTATTCCGATAGGGGATCGAAAAATCCATTATTTTTGCGATATCTCTTACCGTTTTCGAGATAATCGACATTTTCCGATTTTAGTCTTTTTGGCTCTCAAAATACACAAAATTTTTTAAGATTTTTTTTTTTTTCAATTTAGGACATTCAGCACTTGGTTTTTATATTTGGAAGCATAGATTTACCGGGTGTATTCCGATAGGGGATCGAAAATTCCATTATTTTTGCGATATCTCTTACCGTTTATCGAGATAATCGACCTTTTCCGATTTTAGTCTTTTTGGCACTCAAAATACACAAAATTTGCATAGATTTACCGGGTGTATTCCGATAGGGGATCGAAAAATCCATTATTTTTGCGATATCTCTTACCGTTTTCGAGATAATCGACATTTTCCGATTTTAGTCTTTTTGGCTCTCAAAATACACAAAATTTTTTAAGATTTTTTTTTTTTCAATTTAGGACATTCAGCACTTGTTTTTTATATTTGGAAGCATAGATTTACCGGGTGTATTCCGATAGGGGATCGAAAATTCCATTATTTTTGCGATATCTCTTACCGTTTTCGAGATAATCGACCTTTTCCGATTTTAGTCTTTTTGGCACTCAAAATACACAAAATTTGCATAGATTTACCGGGTGTATTCCGATAGGGGATCGAAAAATCCATTATTTTTGCGATATCTCTTACCGTTTTCGAGATAATCGACATTTTCCGATTTTAGTCTTTTTGGCTCTCAAAATACACAAAATTTTTTAAGATTTTTTTTTTTTTCAATTTAGGACATTCAGCACTTGTTTTTTATATTTGGAAGCATAGATTTACCGGGTGTATTCCGATAGGGGATCGAAAATTCCATTATTTTTGCGATATCTCTTACCGTTTTCGAGATAATCGACCTTTTCCGATTTTAGTCTTTTTGGCACTCAAAATACACAAAATTTGCATAGATTTACCGGGTGTATTCCGATAGGGGATCGAAAAATCCATTATTTTTGCGATATCTCTTACCGTTTTCGAGATAATCGACATTTTCCGATTTTAGTCTTTTTGGCTCTCAAAATAAACAAAATTTTTTAAGATTTTTTTTTTTTCAATTTAGGACATTCAGCACTTGTTTTTTATATTTGGAAGCATAGATTTACCGGGTGTATTCCGATAGGGGATCGAAAATTCCATTATTTTTGCGATATCTCTTACCGTTTTCGAGATAATCGACATTTTCCGATTTTAGTCTTTTTGGCTCTCAAAATACACAAAATTTTTTAAGATTTTTTTTTTTTTCAATTTAGGACATTCAGCACTTGTTTTTTATATTTGGAAGCATAGATTTACCGGGTGTATTCCGATAGGGGATCGAAAATTCCATTATTTTTGCGATATCTCTTACCGTTTTCGAGATAATCGACCTTTTCCGATTTTAGTCTTTTTGGCACTCAAAATACACAAAATTTTTTAGGATTTTTTTTTTTTTCAATTTAGGACATTCAGCACTTGTTTTTTATATTTGGAAGCATAGATTTACCGGGTGTATTCCGATAGGGGATCGAAAATTCCATTATTTTTGCGATATCTCTTACCGTTTTCGAGATAATCGACCTTTTCCGATTTTAGTCTTTTTGGCACTCAAAATACACAAAATTTGCATAGATTTACCGGGTGTATTCCGATAGGGGATCGAAAAATCCATTATTTTTGCGATATCTCTTACCGTTTTCGAGATAATCGACCTTTTCCGATTTTAGTCTTTTTGGCACTCAAAATACACAAAATTTGCATAAATTTACCGGGTGTATTCCGATAGGGGATCGAAAAATCCATTATTTTTGCGATATCTCTTACCGTTTTCGAGATAATCGACATTTTCCGATTTTAGTCTTTTTGGCTCTCAAAATACACAAAATTTTTTAAGATTTTTTTTTTTTTCAATTTAGGACATTCAGCACTTGTTTTTTATATTTGGAAGCATAGATTTACCGGGTGTATTCCGATAGGGGATCGAAAATTCCATTATTTTTGCGATATCTCTTACCGTTTTCGAGATAATCGACCTTTTCCGATTTTAGTCTTTTTGGCACTCAAAATACACAACATTTCCATAGATTTACCGGGTGTATTCCGATAGGGGATCGAAAAATCCATTATTTTTGAGATATCTCTTACCGTTTTCGAGATAATCGACATTTTCCGATTTTAGTCTTTTTGGCTCTCAAAATACACAAAATTTTTTAAGATTTTTTTTTTTTTCAATTTAGGACATTCAGCACTTGTTTTTTATATTTGGAAGCATAGATTTACCGGGTGTATTCCGATAGGGGATCGAAAATTCCATTATTTTTGCGATATCTCTTACCGTTTTCGAGATAATCGACCTTTTCCGATTTTAGTCTTTTTGGCACTCAAAATACACAAAATTTGCATAGATTTACCGGGTGTATTCCGATAGGGGATCGAAAAATCCATTATTTTTGCGATATCTCTTACCGTTTTCGAGATAATCGACATTTTCCGATTTTAGTCTTTTTGGCTCTCAAAATACACAAAATTTTTTAAGATTTTTTTTTTTTTCAATTTAGGACATTCAGCACTTGTTTTTTATATTTGGAAGCATAGATTTACCGGGTGTATTCCGATAGGGGATCGAAAATTCCATTATTTTTGCGATATCTCTTACCGTTTTCGAGATAATCGACCTTTTCCGATTTTAGTCTTTTTGGCACTCAAAATACACAAAATTTGCATAGATTTACCGGGTGTATTCCGATAGGGGATCGAAAAATCCATTATTTTTGCGATATCTCTTACCGTTTTCGAGATAATCGACATTTTCCGATTTTAGTCTTTTTGGCTCTCAAAATACACAAAATTTTTTAAGATTTTTTTTTTTTTCAATTTAGGACATTCAGCACTTGTTTTTTATATTTGGAAGCATAGATTTACCGGGTGTATTCCGATAGGGGATCGAAAATTCCATTATTTTTGCGATATCTCTTACCGTTTTCGCGATAATCGACCTTTTCCGATTTTAGTCTTTTTGGCACTCAAAATACACAAAATTTGCATAGATTTACCGGGTGTATTCCGATAGGGGATCGAAAAATCCATTATTTTTGCGATATCTCTTACCGTTTTCGAGATAATCGACATTTTCCGATTTTAGTCTTTTTGGCTCTCAAAATACACAAAATTTTTTAAGATTTTTTTTTTTTTCAATTTAGGACATTCAGCACTTGTTTTTTATATTTGGAAGCATAGATTTACCGGGTGTCTTCCGATAGGGGATCGAAAATTCCATTATTTTTGCGATATCTCTTACCGTTTTCGAGATAATCGACCTTTTCCGATTTTAGTCTTTTTGGCACTCAAAATACACAAAATTTGCGTAGATTTACCGGGTGTATTCCGATAGGGGATCGAAAAATCCATTATTTTTGCGATATCTCTTACCGTTTTCGAGATAATCGACATTTTCCGATTTTAGTCTTTTTGGCTCTCAAAATACACAAAATTTTTTAAGATTTTTTTTTTTTTCAATTTAGGACATTCAGCACTTGTTTTTTATATTTGGAAGCATAGATTTACCGGGTGTATTCCGATAGGGGATCGAAAATTCCATTATTTTTGCGATATCTCTTACCGTTTTCGAGATAATCGACCTTTTCCGATTTTAGTCTTTTTGGCACTCAAAATACACAAAATTTGCATAGATTTACCGGGTGTATTCCGATAGGGGATCGAAAAATCCATTATTTTTGCGATATCTCTTACCGTTTTCGAGATAATCGACATTTTCCGATTTTAGTCTTTTTGGCTCTCAAAATACACAAAATTTTTTAAGATTTTTTTTTTTTTCAATTTAGGACATTCAGCACTTGTTTTTTATATTTGGAAGCATAGATTTACCGGGTGTATTCCGATAGGGGATCGAAAATTCCATTATTTTTGCGATATCTCTTACCGTTTTCGAGATAATCGACCTTTTCCGATTTTAGTCTTTTTGGCACTCAAAATACACAAAATTTGCATAGATTTACCAGGTGTATTCCGATAGGGGATCGAAAAATCCATTATTTTTGCGATATCTCTTACCGTTTTCGAGATAATCGACATTTTCCGATTTTAGTCTTTTTGGCTCTCAAAATACACAAAATTTTTTAAGATTTTTTTTTTTTTCAATTTAGGACATTCAGCACTTGTTTTTTATATTTGGAAGCATAGATTTACCGGGTGTATTCCGATAGGGGATCGAAAATTCCATTATTTTTGCGATATCTCTTACCGTTTTCGAGATAATCGACCTTTTCCGATTTTAGTCTTTTTGGCACTCAAAATACACAAAATTTGCATAGATTTACCGGGTGTATTCCGATAGGGGATCGAAAAATCCATTATTTTTGCGATATCTCTTACCGTTTTCGAGATAATCGACATTTTCCGATTTTAGTCTTTTTGGCACTCAAAATACACAAAATTTGCATAGATTTACCGGGTGTATTCCGATAGGGGATCGAAAAATCCATTATTTTTGCGATATCTCTTACCGTTTTCGAGATAATCGACATTTTCCGATTTTAGTCTTTTTGGCTCTCAAAATACACAAAATTTTTTAAGATTTTTTTTTTTTTCAATTTAGGACATTCAGCACTTGTTTTTTATATTTGGAAGCATAGATTTACCGGGTGTATTCCGATAGGGGATCGAAAATTCCATTATTTTTGCGATATCTCTTACCGTTTTCGAGATAATCGACCTTTTCCGATTTTAGTCTTTTTGGCACTCAAAATACACAAAATTTGCATAGATTTACCGGGTGTATTCCGATAGGGGATCGAAAAATCCATTATTTTTGCGATATCTCTTACCGTTTTCGAGATAATCGACATTTTCCGATTTTAGTCTTTTTGGCTCTCAAAATACACAAAATTTTTTAAGATTTTTTTTTTTTTCAATTTAGGACATTCAGCACTTGTTTTTTATATTTGGAAGCATAGATTTACCGGGTGTATTCCGATAGGGGATCGAAAATTCCATTATTTTTGCGATATCTCTTACCGTTTTCGAGATAATCGACCTTTTCCGATTTTAGTCTTTTTGGCACTCAAAATACACAAAATTTGCATAGATTTACCGGGTGTATTCCGATAGGGGATCGAAAAATCCATTATTTTTGCGATATCTCTTACCGTTTTCGAGATAATCGACATTTTCCGATTTTAGTCTTTTTGGCTCTCAAAATACACAAAATTTTTTAAGATTTTTTTTTTTTTCAATTTAGGACATTCAGCACTTGTTTTTTATATTTGGAAGCATAGATTTACCGGGTGTATTCCGATAGGGGATCGAAAATTCCATTATTTTTGCGATATCTCTTACCGTTTTCGAGATAATCGACCTTTTCCGATTTTAGTCTTTTTGGCACTCAAAATACACAAAATTTGCATAGATTTACCGGGTGTATTCCGATAGGGGATCGAAAAATCCATTATTTTTGCGATATCTCTTACCGTTTTCGAGATAATCGACATTTTCCGATTTTAGTCTTTTTGGCTCTCAAAATACACAAAATTTTTTAAGATTTTTTTTTTTTTCAATTTAGGACATTCAGCACTTGTTTTTTATATTTGGAAGCATAGATTTACCGGGTGTATTCCGATAGGGGATCGAAAATTCCATTATTTTTGCGATATCTCTTACCGTTTTCGAGATAATCGACCTTTTCCGATTTTAGTCTTTTTGGCACTCAAAATACACAAAATTTGCATAGATTTATCGGGTGTATTCCGATAGGGGATCGAAAAATCCATTATTTTTGCGATATCTCTTACCGTTTTCGAGATAATCGACCTTTTCCGATTTTAGTCTTTTTGGCACTCAAAATACACAAAATTTGCATAGATTTACCGGGTGTATTCCGATAGGGGATCGAAAAATCCATTATTTTTGCGATATCTCTTACCGTTTTCGAGATAATCGACCTTTTCCGATTTTAGTCTTTTTGGCACTCAAAATACACAAAATTTGCATAAATTTACCGGGTGTATTCCGATAGGGGATCGAAAAATCCATTATTTTTGCGATATCTCTTACCGTTTTCGAGATAATCGACATTTTCCGATTTTAGTCTTTTTGGCTCTCAAAATACACAAAATTTTTTAAGATTTTTTTTTTTTTCAATTTAGGACATTCAGCACTTGTTTTTTATATTTGGAAGCATAGATTTACCGGGTGTATTCCGATAGGGGATCGAAAATTCCATTATTTTTGCGATATCTCTTACCGTTTTCGAGATAATCGACCTTTTCCGATTTTAGTCTTTTTGGCACTCAAAATACACAACATTTCCATAGATTTACCGGGTGTATTCCGATAGGGGATCGAAAAATCCATTATTTTTGAGATATCTCTTACCGTTTTCGAGATAATCGACATTTTCCGATTTTAGTCTTTTTGGCTCTCAAAATACACAAAATTTTTTAAGATTTTTTTTTTTTTCAATTTAGGACATTCAGCACTTGTTTTTTATATTTGGAAGCATAGATTTACCGGGTGTATTCCGATAGGGGATCGAAAATTCCATTATTTTTGCGATATCTCTTACCGTTTTCGAGATAATCGACCTTTTCCGATTTTAGTCTTTTTGGCACTCAAAATACACAAAATTTGCATAGATTTACCGGGTGTATTCCGATAGGGGATCGAAAAATCCATTATTTTTGCGATATCTCTTACCGTTTTCGAGATAATCGACATTTTCCGATTTTAGTCTTTTTGGCTCTCAAAATACACAAAATTTTTTAAGATTTTTTTTTTTTTCAATTTAGGACATTCAGCACTTGTTTTTTATATTTGGAAGCATAGATTTACCGGGTGTATTCCGATAGGGGATCGAAAATTCCATTATTTTTGCGATATCTCTTACCGTTTTCGAGATAATCGACCTTTTCCGATTTTAGTCTTTTTGGCACTCAAAATACACAAAATTTGCATAGATTTACCGGGTGTATTCCGATAGGGGATCGAAAAATCCATTATTTTTGCGATATCTCTTACCGTTTTCGAGATAATCGACATTTTCCGATTTTAGTCTTTTTGGCTCTCAAAATACACAAAATTTTTTAAGATTTTTTTTTTTTTCAATTTAGGACATTCAGCACTTGTTTTTTATATTTGGAAGCATAGATTTACCGGGTGTATTCCGATAGGGGATCGAAAATTCCATTATTTTTGCGATATCTCTTACCGTTTTCGCGATAATCGACCTTTTCCGATTTTAGTCTTTTTGGCACTCAAAATACACAAAATTTGCATAGATTTACCGGGTGTATTCCGATAGGGGATCGAAAAATCCATTATTTTTGCGATATCTCTTACCGTTTTCGAGATAATCGACATTTTCCGATTTTAGTCTTTTTGGCTCTCAAAATACACAAAATTTTTTAAGATTTTTTTTTTTTTCAATTTAGGACATTCAGCACTTGTTTTTTATATTTGGAAGCATAGATTTACCGGGTGTCTTCCGATAGGGGATCGAAAATTCCATTATTTTTGCGATATCTCTTACCGTTTTCGAGATAATCGACCTTTTCCGATTTTAGTCTTTTTGGCACTCAAAATACACAAAATTTGCGTAGATTTACCGGGTGTATTCCGATAGGGGATCGAAAAATCCATTATTTTTGCGATATCTCTTACCGTTTTCGAGATAATCGACATTTTCCGATTTTAGTCTTTTTGGCTCTCAAAATACACAAAATTTTTTAAGATTTTTTTTTTTTTCAATTTAGGACATTCAGCACTTGTTTTTTATATTTGGAAGCATAGATTTACCGGGTGTATTCCGATAGGGGATCGAAAATTCCATTATTTTTGCGATATCTCTTACCGTTTTCGAGATAATCGACCTTTTCCGATTTTAGTCTTTTTGGCACTCAAAATACACAAAATTTGCATAGATTTACCGGGTGTATTCCGATAGGGGATCGAAAAATCCATTATTTTTGCGATATCTCTTACCGTTTTCGAGATAATCGACATTTTCCGATTTTAGTCTTTTTGGCTCTCAAAATACACAAAATTTTTTAAGATTTTTTTTTTTTTCAATTTAGGACATTCAGCACTTGTTTTTTATATTTGGAAGCATAGATTTACCGGGTGTATTCCGATAGGGGATCGAAAATTCCATTATTTTTGCGATATCTCTTACCGTTTTCGAGATAATCGACCTTTTCCGATTTTAGTCTTTTTGGCACTCAAAATACACAAAATTTGCATAGATTTACCAGGTGTATTCCGATAGGGGATCGAAAAATCCATTATTTTTGCGATATCTCTTACCGTTTTCGAGATAATCGACATTTTCCGATTTTAGTCTTTTTGGCTCTCAAAATACACAAAATTTTTTAAGATTTTTTTTTTTTTCAATTTAGGACATTCAGCACTTGTTTTTTATATTTGGAAGCATAGATTTACCGGGTGTATTCCGATAGGGGATCGAAAATTCCATTATTTTTGCGATATCTCTTACCGTTTTCGAGATAATCGACCTTTTCCGATTTTAGTCTTTTTGGCACTCAAAATACACAAAATTTGCATAGATTTACCGGGTGTATTCCGATAGGGGATCGAAAAATCCATTATTTTTGCGATATCTCTTACCGTTTTCGAGATAATCGACATTTTCCGATTTTAGTCTTTTTGGCACTCAAAATACACAAAATTTGCATAGATTTACCGGGTGTATTCCGATAGGGGATCGAAAAATCCATTATTTTTGCGATATCTCTTACCGTTTTCGAGATAATCGACATTTTCCGATTTTAGTCTTTTTGGCTCTCAAAATACACAAAATTTTTTAAGATTTTTTTTTTTTTCAATTTAGGACATTCAGCACTTGTTTTTTATATTTGGAAGCATAGATTTACCGGGTGTATTCCGATAGGGGATCGAAAATTCCATTATTTTTGCGATATCTCTTACCGTTTTCGAGATAATCGACCTTTTCCGATTTTAGTCTTTTTGGCACTCAAAATACACAAAATTTGCATAGATTTACCGGGTGTATTCCGATAGGGGATCGAAAAATCCATTATTTTTGCGATATCTCTTACCGTTTTCGAGATAATCGACATTTTCCGATTTTAGTCTTTTTGGCTCTCAAAATACACAAAATTTTTTAAGATTTTTTTTTTTTTCAATTTAGGACATTCAGCACTTGTTTTTTATATTTGGAAGCATAGATTTACCGGGTGTATTCCGATAGGGGATCGAAAATTCCATTATTTTTGCGATATCTCTTACCGTTTTCGAGATAATCGACCTTTTCCGATTTTAGTCTTTTTGGCACTCAAAATACACAAAATTTGCATAGATTTACCGGGTGTATTCCGATAGGGGATCGAAAAATCCATTATTTTTGCGATATCTCTTACCGTTTTCGAGATAATCGACATTTTCCGATTTTAGTCTTTTTGGCTCTCAAAATACACAAAATTTTTTAAGATTTTTTTTTTTTTCAATTTAGGACATTCAGCACTTGTTTTTTATATTTGGAAGCATAGATTTACCGGGTGTATTCCGATAGGGGATCGAAAATTCCATTATTTTTGCGATATCTCTTACCGTTTTCGAGATAATCGACCTTTTCCGATTTTAGTCTTTTTGGCACTCAAAATACACAAAATTTGCATAGATTTACCGGGTGTATTCCGATAGGGGATCGAAAAATCCATTATTTTTGCGATATCTCTTACCGTTTTCGAGATAATCGACATTTTCCGATTTTAGTCTTTTTGGCTCTCAAAATACACAAAATTTTTTAAGATTTTTTTTTTTTTCAATTTAGGACATTCAGCACTTGTTTTTTATATTTGGAAGCATAGATTTACCGGGTGTATTCCGATAGGGGATCGAAAATTCCATTATTTTTGCGATATCTCTTACCGTTTTCGAGATAATCGACCTTTTCCGATTTTAGTCTTTTTGGCACTCAAAATACACAAAATTTGCATAGATTTATCGGGTGTATTCCGATAGGGGATCGAAAAATCCATTATTTTTGCGATATCTCTTACCGTTTTCGAGATAATCGACATTTTCCGATTTTAGTCTTTTTGGCTCTCAAAATACACAAAATTTTTTAAGATTTTTTTTTTTTTCAATTTAGGACATTCAGCACTTGTTTTTTATATTTGGAAGCATAGATTTACCGGGTGTATTCCGATAGGGGATCGAAAATTCCATTATTTTTGCGATATCTCTTACCGTTTTCGAGATAATCGACCTTTTCCGATTTTAGTCTTTTTGGCACTCAAAATACACAAAATTTGCATAGATTTACCGGGTGTATTCCGATAGGGGATCGAAAAATCCATTATTTTTGCGATATCTCTTACCGTTTTCGAGATAATCGACATTTTCCGATTTTAGTCTTTTTGGCTCTCAAAATACACAAAATTTTTTAAGATTTTTTTTTTTTTCAATTTAGGACATTCAGCACTTGTTTTTTATATTTGGAAGCATAGATTTACCGGGAGTATTCCGATAGGGGATCGAAAATTCCATTATTTTTGCGATATCTCTTACCGTTTTCGAGATAATCGACCTTTTCCGATTTTAGTCTTTTTGGCACTCAAAATACACAAAATTTGCATAGATTTACCAGGTGTATTCCGATAGGGGATCGAAAAATCCATTATTTTTGCGATATCTCTTACCGTTTTCGAGATAATCGACATTTTCCGATTTTAGTCTTTTTGGCTCTCAAAATACACAAAATTTTTTAAGATTTTTTTTTTTTTCAATTTAGGACATTCAGCACTTGTTTTTTATATTTGGAAGCATAGATTTACCGGGTGTATTCCGATAGGGGATCGAAAATTCCATTATTTTTGCGATATCTCTTACCGTTTTCGAGATAATCGACCTTTTCCGATTTTAGTCTTTTTGGCACTCAAAATACACAAAATTTGCATAGATTTACCGGGTGTATACCGATAGGGGATCGAAAAATCCATTATTTTTGCGATATCTCTTACCGTTTTCGAGATAATCGACATTTTCCGATTTTAGTCTTTTTGGCACTCAAAATACACAAAATTTGCATAGATTTACGGGGTGTATTCCGATAGGGGATCGAAAAATCCATTATTTTTGCGATATCTCTTACCGTTTTCGAGATAATCGACATTTTCCGATTTTAGTCTTTTTGGCACTCAAAATACACAAAATTTGCATAGATTTACCGGGTGTATTCCGATAGGGGATCGAAAAATCCATTATTTTTGCGATATCTCTTACCGTTTTCGAGATAATCGACATTTTCCGATTTTAGTCTTTTTGGCTCTCAAAATACACAAAATTTTTTAAGATTTTTTTTTTTTTCAATTTAGGACATTCAGCACTTGTTTTTTATATTTGGAAGCATAGATTTACCGGGTGTATTCCGATAGGGGATCGAAAATTCCATTATTTTTGCGATATCTCTTACCGTTTTCGAGATAATCGACCTTTTCCGATTTTAGTCTTTTTGGCACTCAAAATACACAAAATTTGCATAGAATTACCGGGTGTATTCCGATAGGGGATCGAAAAATCCATTATTTTTGCGATATCTCTTACCGTTTTCGAGATAATCGACATTTTCCGATTTTAGTCTTTTTGGCTCTCAAAATACACAAAATTTTTTAAGATTTTTTTTTTTTTCAATTTAGGACATTCAGCACTTGTTTTTTATATTTGGAAGCATAGATTTACCGGGTGTATTCCGATAGGGGATCGAAAATTCCATTATTTTTGCGATATCTCTTACCGTTTTCGAGATAATCGACCTTTTCCGATTTTAGTCTTTTTGGCACTCAAAATACACAAAATTTGCATAGATTTACCGGGTGTATTCCGATAGGGGATCGAAAAATCCATTATTTTTGCGATATCTCTTACCGTTTTCGAGATAATCGACATTTTCCGATTTTAGTCTTTTTGGCTCTCAAAATACACAAAATTTTTTAAGATTTTTTTTTTTTTCAATTTAGGACATTCAGCACTTGTATTTTATATTTGGAAGCATAGATTTACCGGGTGTATTCCGATAGGGGATCGAAAATTCCATTATTTTTGCGATATCTCTTACCGTTTTCGAGATAATCGACCTTTTCCGATTTTAGTCTTTTTGGCACTCAAAATACACAAAATTTGCATAGATTTACCGGGTGTATTCCGATAGGGGATCGAAAAATCCATTATTTTTGCGATATCTCTTACCGTTTTCGAGATAATCGACATTTTCCGATTTTAGTCTTTTTGGCTCTCAAAATACACAAAATTTTTTAAGATTTTTTTTTTTTTCAATTTAGGACATTCAGCACTTGTTTTTTATATTTGGAAGCATAGATTTACCGGGTGTATTCCGATAGGGGATCGAAAATTCCATTATTTTTGCGATATCTCTTACCGTTTTCGAGATAATCGACCTTTTCCGATTTTAGTCTTTTTGGCACTCAAAATACACAAAATTTGCATAGATTTATCGGGTGTATTCCGATAGGGGATCGAAAAATCCATTATTTTTGCGATATCTCTTACCGTTTTCGAGATAATCGACATTTTCCGATTTTAGTCTTTTTGGCTCTCAAAATACACAAAATTTTTTAAGATTTTTTTTTTTTTCAATTTAGGACATTCAGCACTTGTTTTTTATATTTGGAAGCATAGATTTACCGGGTGTATTCCGATAGGGGATCGAAAATTCCATTATTTTTGCGATATCTCTTACCGTTTTCGAGATAATCGACCTTTTCCGATTTTAGTCTTTTTGGCACTCAAAATACACAAAATTTGCATAGATTTACCGGGTGTAATCCGATAGGGGATCGAAAAATCCATTATTTTTGCGATATCTCTTACCGTTTTCGAGATAATCGACATTTTCCGATTTTAGTCTTTTTGGCTCTCAAAATACACAAAATTTTTTAAGATTTTTTTTTTTTTCAATTTAGGACATTCAGCACTTGTTTTTTTATATTTGGAAGCATAGATTTACCGGGTGTATTCCGATAGGGGATCGAAAATTCCATTATTTTTGCGATATCTCTTACCGTTTTCGAGATAATCGACCTTTTCCGATTTTAGTCTTTTTGGCACTCAAAATACACAAAATTTGCATAGATTTACCGGGTGTATTCCGATAGGGGATCGAAAAATCCATTATTTTTGCGATATCTCTTACCGTTTTCGAGATAATCGACATTTTCCGATTTTAGTCTTTTTGGCTCTCAAAATACACAAAATTTTTTAAGATTTTTTTTTTTTTCAATTTAGGACATTCAGCACTTGTTTTTTATATTTGGAAGCATAGATTTACCGGGTGTATTCCGATAGGGGATCGAAAATTCCATTATTTTTGCGATATCTCTTACCGTTTTCGAGATAATCGACCTTTTCCGATTTTAGTCTTTTTGGCACTCAAAATACACAAAATTTGCATAGATTTACCGGGTGTATTCCGATAGGGGATCGAAAAATCCATTATTTTTGCGATATCTCTTACCGTTTTCGAGATAATCGACATTTTCCGATTTTAGTCTTTTTGGCTCTCAAAATACACAAAATTTTTTAAGATTTTTTTTTTTTTCAATTTAGGACATTCAGCACTTGTTTTTTATATTTGGAAGCATAGATTTACCGGGTGTATTCCGATAGGGGATCGAAAATTCCATTATTTTTGCGATATCTCTTACCGTTTTCGAGATAATCGACCTTTTCCGATTTTAGTCTTTTTGGCACTCAAAATACACAAAATTTGCATAGTTTTACCGGGTGTATTCCGATAGGGGATCGAAAAATCCATTATTTTTGCGATATCTCTTACCGTTTTCGAGATAATCGACATTTTCCGATTTTAGTCTTTTTGGCTCTCAAAATACACAAAATTTTTTAAGATTTTTTTTTTTTTCAATTTAGGACATTCAGCACTTGTTTTTTATATTTGGAAGCATAGATTTACCGGGTGTATTCCGATAGGGGATCGAAAATTCCATTATTTTTGCGATATCTCTTACCGTTTTCGAGATAATCGACCTTTTCCGATTTTAGTCTTTTTGGCACTCAAAATACACAAAATTTGCATAGATTTACCGGGTGTATTCCGATAGGGGATCGAAAAATCCATTATTTTTGCGATATCTCTTACCGTTTTCGAGATAATCGACATTTTCCGATTTTAGTCTTTTTGGCACTCAAAATACACAAAATTTGCATAGATTTACCGGGTGTATTCCGATAGGGGATCGAAAAATCCATTATTTTTGCGATATCTCTTACCGTTTTCGAGATAATCGACATTTTCCGATTTTAGTCTTTTTGGCTCTCAAAATACACAAAATTTTTTAAGATTTTTTTTTTTTTCAATTTAGGACATTCAGCACTTGTTTGTTATATTTGGAAGCATAGATTTACCGGGTGTATTCCGATAGGGGATCGAAAATTCCATTATTTTTGCGATATCTCTTACCGTTTTCGAGATAATCGACCTTTTCCGATTTTAGTCTTTTTGGCACTCAAAATACACAAAATTTGCATAGATTTACCGGGTGTATTCCGATAGGGGATCGAAAAATCCATTATTTTTGCGATATCTCTTACCGTTTTCGAGATAATCGACATTTTCCGATTTTAGTCTTTTTGGCTCTCAAAATACACAAAATTTTTTAAGATTTTTTTTTTTTTCAATTTAGGACATTCAGCACTTGTTTTTTATATTTGGAAGCATAGATTTACCGGGTGTATTCCGATAGGGGATCGAAAATTCCATTATTTTTGCGATATCTCTTACCGTTTTCGAGATAATCGACCTTTTCCGATTTTAGTCTTTTTGGCACTCAAAATACACAAAATTTGCATAGATTTACCGGGTGTATTCCGATAGGGGATCGAAAAATCCATTATTTTTGCGATATCTCTTACCGTTTTCGAGATAATCGACATTTTCCGATTTTAGTCTTTTTGGCTCTCAAAATACACAAAATTTTTTAAGATTTTTTTTTTTTTCAATTTAGGACATTCAGCACTTGTTTTTTATATTTGGAAGCATAGATTTACCGGGTGTATTCCGATAGGGGATCGAAAATTCCATTATTTTTGCGATATCTCTTACCGTTTTCGAGATAATCGACCTTTTCCGATTTTAGTCTTTTTGGCACTCAAAATACACAAAATTTGCATAGATTTACCGGGTGTATTCCGATAGGGGATCGAAAAATCCATTATTTTTGCGATATCTCTTACCGTTTTCGAGATAATCGACATTTTCCGATTTTAGTCTTTTTGGCTCTCAAAATACACAAAATTTTTTAAGATTTTTTTTTTTTTCAATTTAGGACATTCAGCACTTGTTTTTTATATTTGGAAGCATAGATTTACCGGGTGTATTCCGATAGGGGATCGAAAATTCCATTATTTTTGCGATATCTCTTACCGTTTTCGAGATAATCGACCTTTTCCGATTTTAGTCTTTTTGGCACTCAAAATACACAAAATTTGCATAGATTTACCAGGTGTATTCCGATAGGGGATCGAAAAATCCATTATTTTTGCGATATCTCTTACCGTTTTCGAGATAATCGACATTTTCCGATTTTAGTCTTTTTGGCTCTCAAAATACACAAAATTTTTTAAGATTTTTTTTTTTTTCAATTTAAGACATTCAGCACTTGTTTTTTATATTTGGAAGCATAGATTTACCGGGTGTATTCCGATAGGGGATCGAAAATTCCATTATTTTTGCGATATCTCTTACCGTTTTCGAGATAATCGACCTTTTCCGATTTTAGTCTTTTTGGCACTCAAAATACACAAAATTTGCATAGATTTACCGGGTGTATTCCGATAGGGGATCGAAAAATCCATTATTTTTGCGATATCTCTTACCGTTTTCGAGATAATCGACATTTTCCGATTTTAGTCTTTTTGGCACTCAAAATACACAAAATTTGCATAGATTTACCGGGTGTATTCCGATAGGGGATCGAAAAATCCATTATTTTTGCGATATCTCTTACCGTTTTCGAGATAATCGACATTTTCCGATTTTAGTCTTTTTGGCTCTCAAAATACACAAAATTTTTTAAGATTTTTTTTTTTTTCAATTTAGGACATTCAGCACTTGTTTTTTATATTTGGAAGCATAGATTTACCGGGTGTATTCCGATAGGGGATCGAAAATTCCATTATTTTTGCGATATCTCTTACCGTTTTCGAGATAATCGACCTTTTCCGATTTTAGTCTTTTTGGCACTCAAAATACACAAAATTTGCATAGATTTACCGGGTGTATTCCGATAGGGGATCGAAAAATCCATTATTTTTGCGATATCTCTTACCGTTTTCGAGATAATCGACATTTTCCGATTTTAGTCTTTTTGGCTCTCAAAATACACAAAATTTTTTAAGATTTTTTTTTTTTTCAATTTAGGACATTCAGCACTTGTTTTTTATATTTGGAAGCATAGATTTACCGGGTGTATTCCGATAGGGAATCGAAAATTCCATTATTTTTGCGATATCTCTTACCGTTTTCGAGATAATCGACCTTTTCCGATTTTAGTCTTTTTGGCACTCAAAATACACAAAATTTGCATAGATTTACCGGGTGTATTCCGATAGGGGATCGAAAAATCCATTATTTTTGCGATATCTCTTACCGTTTTCGAGATAATCGACATTTTCCGATTTTAGTCTTTTTGGCTCTCAAAATACACAAAATTTTTTAAGATTTTTTTTTTTTTCAATTTAGGACATTCAGCACTTGTTTTTTATATTTGGAAGCATAGATTTACCGGGTGTATTCCGATAGGGGATCGAAAATTCCATTATTTTTGCGATATCTCTTACCGTTTTCGAGATAATCGACCTTTTCCGATTTTAGTCTTTTTGGCACTCAAAATACACAAAATTTGCATAGATTTACCGGGTGTATACCGATAGGGGATCGAAAAATCCATTATTTTTGCGATATCTCTTACCGTTTTCGAGATAATCGACATTTTCCGATTTTAGTCTTTTTGGCTCTCAAAATACACAAAATTTTTTAAGATTTTTTTTTTTTTCAATTTAGGACATTCAGCACTTGTTTTTCATATTTGGAAGCATAGATTTACCGGGTGTATTCCGATAGGGGATCGAAAATTCCATTATTTTTGCGATATCTCTTACCGTTTTCGAGATAATCGACCTTTTCCGATTTTAGTCTTTTTGGCACTCAAAATACACAAAATTTGCATAGATTTATCGGGTGTATTCCGATAGGGGATCGAAAAATCCATTATTTTTGCGATATCTCTTACCGTTTTCGAGATAATCGACATTTTCCGATTTTAGTCTTTTTGGCTCTCAAAATACACAAAATTTTTTAAGATTTTTTTTTTTTTCAATTTAGGACATTCAGCACTTTTTTTTTATATTTGGAAGCATAGATTTACCGGGTGTATTCCGATAGGGGATCGAAAATTCCATTATTTTTGCGATATCTCTTACCGTTTTCGAGATAATCGACCTTTTCCGATTTTAGTCTTTTTGGCACTCAAAATACACAAAATTTGCATAGATTTACCGGGTGTATTCCGATAGGGGATCGAAAAATCCATTATTTTTGCGATATCTCTTACCGTTTTCGAGATAATCGACATTTTCCGATTTTAGTCTTTTTGGCTCTCAAAATACACAAAATTTTTTAAGATTTTTTTTTTTTTCAATTTAGGACATTCAGCACTTGTTTTTTATATTTGGAAGCATAGATTTACCGGGTGTATTCCGATAGGGGATCGAAAATTCCATTATTTTTGCGATATCTCTTACCGTTTTCGAGATAATCGACCTTTTCCGATTTTAGTCTTTTTGGCACTCAAAATACACAAAATTTGCATAGATTTACCGGGTGTATTCCGATAGGGGATCGAAAAATCCATTATTTTTGCGATATCTCTTACCGTTTTCGAGATAATCGACATTTTCCGATTTTAGTCTTTTTGGCTCTCAAAATACACAAAATTTTTTAAGATTTTTTTTTTTTTCAATTTAGGACATTCAGCACTTGTTTTTTATATTTGGAAGCATAGATTTACCGGGTGTATTCCGATAGGGGATCGAAAATTCCATTATTTTTGCGATATCTCTTACCGTTTTCGAGATAATCGACCTTTTCCGATTTTAGTCTTTTTGGCACTCAAAATACACAAAATTTGCGTAGATTTACCGGGTGTATTCCGATAGGGGATCGAAAAATCCATTATTTTTGCGATATCTCTTACCGTTTTCGAGATAATCGACATTTTCCGATTTTAGTCTTTTTGGCTCTCAAAATACACAAAATTTTTTAAGATTTTTTTTTTTTTCAATTTAGGACATTCAGCACTTGTTTTTTTATATTTGGAAGCATAGATTTACCGGGTGTATTCCGATAGGGGATCGAAAATTCCATTATTTTTGCGATATCTCTTACCGTTTTCGAGATAATCGACCTTTTCCGATTTTAGTCTTTTTGGCACTCAAAATACACAAAATTTGCATAGATTTACCGGGTGTATTCCGATAGGGGATCGAAAAATCCATTATTTTTGCGATATCTCTTACCGTTTTCGAGATAATCGACATTTTCCGATTTTAGTCTTTTTGGCTCTCAAAATACACAAAATTTTTTAAGATTTTTTTTTTTTTCAATTTAGGACATTCAGCACTTGTTTTTTATATTTGGAAGCATAGATTTACCGGGTGTATTCCGATAGGGGATCGAAAATTCCATTATTTTTGCGATATCTCTTACCGTTTTCGAGATAATCGACCTTTTCCGATTTTAGTCTTTTTGGCACTCAAAATACACAAAATTTGCATAGATTTACCAGGTGTATTCCGATAGGGGATCGAAAAATCCATTATTTTTGCGATATCTCTTACCGTTTTCGAGATAATCGACATTTTCCGATTTTAGTCTTTTTGGCTCTCAAAATACACAAAATTTTTTAAGATTTTTTTTTTTTTCAATTTAGGACATTCAGCACTTGTTTTTTATATTTGGAAGCATAGATTTACCGGGTGTATTCCGATAGGGGATCGAAAATTCCATTATTTTTGCGATATCTCTTACCGTTTTCGAGATAATCGACCTTTTCCGATTTTAGTCTTTTTGGCACTCAAAATACACAAAATTTGCATAGATTTACCGGGTGTATACCGATAGGGGATCGAAAAATCCATTATTTTTGCGATATCTCTTACCGTTTTCGAGATAATCGACATTTTCCGATTTTAGTCTTTTTGGCACTCAAAATACACAAAATTTGCATAGATTTACCGGGTGTATTCCGATAGGGGATCGAAAAATCCATTATTTTTGCGATATCTCTTACCGTTTTCGAGATAATCGACATTTTCCGATTTTAGTATTTTTGGCTCTCAAAATACACAAAATTTTTTAAGATTTTTTTTTTTTTCAATTTAGGACATTCAGCACTTGTTTTTTATATTTGGAAGCATAGATTTACCGGGTGTATTCCGATAGGGGATCGAAAATTCCATTATTTTTGCGATATCTCTTACCGTTTTCGAGATAATCGACCTTTTCCGATTTTAGTCTTTTTGGCACTCAAAATACACAAAATTTGCATAGATTTACCGGGTGTATTCCGATAGGGGATCGAAAAATCCATTATTTTTGCGATATCTCTTACCGTTTTCGAGATAATCGACATTTTCCGATTTTAGTCTTTTTGGCTCTCAAAATACACAAAATTTTTTAAGATTTTTTTTTTTTTCAATTTAGGACATTCAGCACTTGTTTTTTATATTTGGAAGCATAGATTTACCGGGTGTATTCCGATAGGGGATCGAAAATTCCATTATTTTTGCGATATCTCTTACCGTTTTCGAGATAATCGACCTTTTCCGATTTTAGTCTTTTTGGCACTCAAAATACACAAAATTTGCATAGATTTATCGGGTGTATTCCGATAGGGGATCGAAAAATCCATTATTTTTGCGATATCTCTTACCGTTTTCGAGATAATCGACATTTTCCGATTTTAGTCTTTTTGGCTCTCAAAATACACAAAATTTTTTAAGATTTTTTTTTTTTTCAATTTAGGACATTCAGCACTTGTTTTTTATATTTGGAAGCATAGATTTACCGGGTGTATTCCGATAGGGGATCGAAAATTCCATTATTTTTGCGATATCTCTTACCGTTTTCGAGATAATCGACCTTTTCCGATTTTAGTCTTTTTGGCACTCAAAATACACAAAATTTGCATAGATTTACCGGGTGTATTCCGATAGGGGATCGAAAAATCCATTATTTTTGCGATATCTCTTACCGTTTTCGAGATAATCGACATTTTCCGATTTTAGTCTTTTTGGCTCTCAAAATACACAAAATTTTTTAAGATTTTTTTTTTTTTCAATTTAGGACATTCAGCACTTGTTTTTTATATTTGGAAGCATAGATTTACCGGGTGTATTCCGATAGGGGATCGAAAATTCCATTATTTTTGCGATATCTCTTACCGTTTTCGAGATAATCGACCTTTTCCGATTTTAGTCTTTTTGGCACTCAAAATACACAAAATTTGCATAGATTTACCGGGTGTATTCCGATAGGGGATCGAAAAATCCATTATTTTTGCGATATCTCTTACCGTTTTCGAGATAATCGACATTTTCCGATTTTAGTCTTTTTGGCTCTCAAAATACACAAAATTTTTTAAGATTTTTTTTTTTTTCAATTTAGGACATTCAGCACTTGTTTTTTATATTTGGAAGCATAGATTTACCGGGTGTATTCCGATAGGGGATCGAAAATTCCATTATTTTTGCGATATCTCTTACCGTTTTCGAGATAATCGACCTTTTCCGATTTTAGTCTTTTTGGCACTCAAAATACACAAAATTTGCATAGATTTACCGGGTGTATTCCGATAGGGGATCGAAAAATCCATTATTTTTGCGATATCTCTTACCGTTTTCGAGATAATCGACATTTTCCGATTTTAGTCTTTTTGGCTCTCAAAATACACAAAATTTTTTAAGATTTTTTTTTTTTTCAATTTAGGACATTCAGCACTTGTTTTTTATATTTGGAAGCATAGATTTACCGGGTGTATTCCGATAGGGGATCGAAAATTCCATTATTTTTGCGATATCTCTTACCGTTTTCGAGATAATCGACCTTTTCCGATTTTAGTCTTTTTGGCACTCAAAATACACAAAATTTGCATAGATTTACCAGGTGTATTCCGATAGGGGATCGAAAAATCCATTATTTTTGCGATATCTCTTACCGTTTTCGAGATAATCGACATTTTCCGATTTTAGTCTTTTTGGCTCTCAAAATACACAAAATTTTTTAAGATTTTTTTTTTTTTCAATTTAGGACATTCAGCACTTGTTTTTTATATTTGGAAGCATAGATTTACCGGGTGTATTCCGATAGGGGATCGAAAATTCCATTATTTTTGCGATATCTCTTACCGTTTTCGAGATAATCGACCTTTTCCGATTTTAGTCTTTTTGGCACTCAAAATACACAAAATTTGCATAGATTTACCGGGTGTATACCGATAGGGGATCGAAAAAACCATTATTTTTGCGATATCTCTTACCGTTTTCGAGATAATCGACATTTTCCGATTTTAGTCTTTTTGGCACTCAAAATACACAAAATTTGCATAGATTTACCGGGTGTATTCCGATAGGGGATCGAAAAATCCATTATTTTTGCGATATCTCTTACCGTTTTCGAGATAATCGACATTTTCCGATTTTAGTATTTTTGGCTCTCAAAATACACAAAATTTTTTAAGATTTTTTTTTTTTTCAATTTAGGACATTCAGCACTTGTTTTTTATATTTGGAAGCATAGATTTACCGGGTGTATTCCGATAGGGGATCGAAAATTCCATTATTTTTGCGATATCTCTTACCGTTTTCGAGATAATCGACCTTTTCCGATTTTAGTCTTTTTGGCACTCAAAATACACAAAATTTGCATAGATTTACCGGGTGTATTCCGATAGGGGATCGAAAAATCCATTATTTTTGCGATATCTCTTACCGTTTTCGAGATAATCGACATTTTCCGATTTTAGTCTTTTTGGCTCTCAAAATACACAAAATTTTTTAAGATTTTTTTTTTTTTCAATTTAGGACATTCAGCACTTGTTTTTTATATTTGGAAGCATAGATTTACCGGGTGTATTCCGATAGGGGATCGAAAATTCCATTATTTTTGCGATATCTCTTACCGTTTTCGATATAATCGACCTTTTCCGATTTTAGTCTTTTTGGCACTCAAAATACACAAAATTTGCATAGATTTACCGGGTGTATTCCGATAGGGGATCGAAAAATCCATTATTTTTGCGATATCTCTTACCGTTTTCGAGATAATCGACATTTTCCGATTTTAGTCTTTTTTGCTCTCAAAATACACAAAATTTTTTAAGATTTTTTTTTTTTTCAATTTAGGACATTCAGCACTTGTTTTTTATATTTGGAAGCATAGATTTACCGGGTGTATTCCGATAGGGGATCGAAAATTCCATTATTTTTGCGATATCTCTTACCGTTTTCGAGATAATCGACCTTTTCCGATTTTAGTCTTTTTGGCACTCAAAATACACAAAATTTGCATAGATTTACCGGGTGTATTCCGATAGGGGATCGAAAAATCCATTATTTTTGCGATATCTCTTACCGTTTTCGAGATAATCGACATTTTCCGATTTTAGTCTTTTTGGCTCTCAAAATACACAAAATTTTTTAAGATTTTTTTTTTTTTCAATTTAGGACATTCAGCACTTGTTTTTTATATTTGGAAGCATAGATTTACCGGGTGTATTCCGATAGGGGATCGAAAATTCCATTATTTTTGCGATATCTCTTACCGTTTTCGAGATAATCGACCTTTTCCGATTTTAGTCTTTTTGGCACTCAAAATACACAAAATTTGCATAGATTTACCGGGTGTATTCCGATAGGGGATCGAAAAATCCATTATTTTTGCGATATCTCTTACCGTTTTCGAGATAATCGACATTTTCCGATTTTAGTCTTTTTGGCTCTCAAAATACACAAAATTTTTTAAGATTTTTTTTTTTTTCAATTTAGGACATTCAGCACTTGTTTTTTATATTTGGAAGCATAGATTTACCGGGTGTATTCCGATAGGGGATCGAAAATTCCATTATTTTTGCGATATCTCTTACCGTTTTCGAGATAATCGACCTTTTCCGATTTTAGTCTTTTTGGCACTCAAAATACACAAAATTTGCATAGATTTATCGGGTGTATTCCGATAGGGGATCGAAAAATCCATTATTTTTGCGATATCTCTTACCGTTTTCGAGATAATCGACATTTTCCGATTTTAGTCTTTTTGGCTCTCAAAATACACAAAATTTTTTAAGATTTTTTTTTTTTTCAATTTAGGACATTCAGCACTTGTTTTTTATATTTGGAAGCATAGATTTACCGGGTGTATTCCGATAGGGGATCGAAAATTCCATTATTTTTGCGATATCTCTTACCGTTTTCGAGATAATCGACCTTTTCCGATTTTAGTCTTTTTGGCACTCAAAATACACAAAATTTGCATAGATTTACCGGGTGTAATCCGATAGGGGATCGAAAAATCCATTATTTTTGCGATATCTCTTACCGTTTTCGAGATAATCGACATTTTCCGATTTTAGTCTTTTTGGCTCTCAAAATACACAAAATTTTTTAAGATTTTTTTTTTTTTCAATTTAGGACATTCAGCACTTGTTTTTTTATATTTGGAAGCATAGATTTACCGGGTGTATTCCGATAGGGGATCGAAAATTCCATTATTTTTGCGATATCTCTTACCGTTTTCGAGATAATCGACCTTTTCCGATTTTAGTCTTTTTGGCACTCAAAATACACAAAATTTGCATAGATTTACCGGGTGTATTCCGATAGGGGATCGAAAAATCCATTATTTTTGCGATATCTCTTACCGTTTTCGAGATAATCGACATTTTCCGATTTTAGTCTTTTTGGCTCTCAAAATACACAAAATTTTTTAAGATTTTTTTTTTTTTCAATTTAGGACATTCAGCACTTGTTTTTTATATTTGGAAGCATAGATTTACCGGGTGTATTCCGATAGGGGATCGAAAATTCCATTATTTTTGCGATATCTCTTACCGTTTTCGAGATAATCGACCTTTTCCGATTTTAGTCTTTTTGGCACTCAAAATACACAAAATTTGCATAGATTTACCGGGTGTATTCCGATAGGGGATCGAAAAATCCATTATTTTTGCGATATCTCTTACCGTTTTCGAGATAATCGACATTTTCCGATTTTAGTCTTTTTGGCTCTCAAAATACACAAAATTTTTTAAGATTTTTTTTTTTTTCAATTTAGGACATTCAGCACTTGTTTTTTATATTTGGAAGCATAGATTTACCGGGTGTATTCCGATAGGGGATCGAAAATTCCATTATTTTTGCGATATCTCTTACCGTTTTCGAGATAATCGACCTTTTCCGATTTTAGTCTTTTTGGCACTCAAAATACACAAAATTTGCATAGTTTTACCGGGTGTATTCCGATAGGGGATCGAAAAATCCATTATTTTTGCGATATCTCTTACCGTTTTCGAGATAATCGACATTTTCCGATTTTAGTCTTTTTGGCTCTCAAAATACACAAAATTTTTTAAGATTTTTTTTTTTTTCAATTTAGGACATTCAGCACTTGTTTTTTATATTTGGAAGCATAGATTTACCGGGTGTATTCCGATAGGGGATCGAAAATTCCATTATTTTTGCGATATCTCTTACCGTTTTCGAGATAATCGACCTTTTCCGATTTTAGTCTTTTTGGCACTCAAAATACACAAAATTTGCATAGATTTACCGGGTGTATTCCGATAGGGGATCGAAAAATCCATTATTTTTGCGATATCTCTTACCGTTTTCGAGATAATCGACATTTTCCGATTTTAGTCTTTTTGGCACTCAAAATACACAAAATTTGCATAGATTTACCGGGTGTATTCCGATAGGGGATCGAAAAATCCATTATTTTTGCGATATCTCTTACCGTTTTCGAGATAATCGACATTTTCCGATTTTAGTCTTTTTGGCTCTCAAAATACACAAAATTTTTTAAGATTTTTTTTTTTTTCAATTTAGGACATTCAGCACTTGTTTGTTATATTTGGAAGCATAGATTTACCGGGTGTATTCCGATAGGGGATCGAAAATTCCATTATTTTTGCGATATCTCTTACCGTTTTCGAGATAATCGACCTTTTCCGATTTTAGTCTTTTTGGCACTCAAAATACACAAAATTTGCATAGATTTACCGGGTGTATTCCGATAGGGGATCGAAAAATCCATTATTTTTGCGATATCTCTTACCGTTTTCGAGATAATCGACATTTTCCGATTTTAGTCTTTTTGGCTCTCAAAATACACAAAATTTTTTAAGATTTTTTTTTTTTTCAATTTAGGACATTCAGCACTTGTTTTTTATATTTGGAAGCATAGATTTACCGGGTGTATTCCGATAGGGGATCGAAAATTCCATTATTTTTGCGATATCTCTTACCGTTTTCGAGATAATCGACCTTTTCCGATTTTAGTCTTTTTGGCACTCAAAATACACAAAATTTGCATAGATTTACCGGGTGTATTCCGATAGGGGATCGAAAAATCCATTATTTTTGCGATATCTCTTACCGTTTTCGAGATAATCGACATTTTCCGATTTTAGTCTTTTTGGCTCTCAAAATACACAAAATTTTTTAAGATTTTTTTTTTTTTCAATTTAGGACATTCAGCACTTGTTTTTTATATTTGGAAGCATAGATTTACCGGGTGTATTCCGATAGGGGATCGAAAATTCCATTATTTTTGCGATATCTCTTACCGTTTTCGAGATAATCGACCTTTTCCGATTTTAGTCTTTTTGGCACTCAAAATACACAAAATTTGCATAGATTTATCGGGTGTATTCCGATAGGGGATCGAAAAATCCATTATTTTTGCGATATCTCTTACCGTTTTCGAGATAATCGACATTTTCCGATTTTAGTCTTTTTGGCTCTCAAAATACACAAAATTTTTTAAGATTTTTTTTTTTTTCAATTTAGGACATTCAGCACTTGTTTTTTATATTTGGAAGCATAGATTTACCGGGTGTATTCCGATAGGGGATCGAAAATTCCATTATTTTTGCGATATCTCTTACCGTTTTCGAGATAATCGACCTTTTCCGATTTTAGTCTTTTTGGCACTCAAAATACACAAAATTTGCATAGATTTACCGGGTGTAATCCGATAGGGGATCGAAAAATCCATTATTTTTGCGATATCTCTTACCGTTTTCGAGATAATCGACATTTTCCGATTTTAGTCTTTTTGGCTCTCAAAATACACAAAATTTTTTAAGATTTTTTTTTTTTTCAATTTAAGACATTCAGCACTTGTTTTTTTATATTTGGAAGCATAGATTTACCGGGTGTATTCCGATAGGGGATCGAAAATTCCATTATTTTTGCGATATCTCTTACCGTTTTCGAGATAATCGACCTTTTCCGATTTTAGTCTTTTTGGCACTCAAAATACACAAAATTTGCATAGATTTACCGGGTGTATTCCGATAGGGGATCGAAAAATCCATTATTTTTGCGATATCTCTTACCGTTTTCGAGATAATCGACATTTTCCGATTTTAGTCTTTTTGGCTCTCAAAATACACAAAATTTTTTAAGATTTTTTTTTTTTTCAATTTAGGACATTCAGCACTTGTTTTTTATATTTGGAAGCATAGATTTACCGGGTGTATTCCGATAGGGGATCGAAAATTCCATTATTTTTGCGATATCTCTTACCGTTTTCGAGATAATCGACCTTTTCCGATTTTAGTCTTTTTGGCACTCAAAATACACAAAATTTGCATAGATTTACCGGGTGTATTCCGATAGGGGATCGAAAAATCCATTATTTTTGCGATATCTCTTACCGTTTTCGAGATAATCGACATTTTCCGATTTTAGTCTTTTTGGCTCTCAAAATACACAAAATTTTTTAAGATTTTTTTTTTTTTCAATTTAGGACATTCAGCACTTGTTTTTTATATTTGGAAGCATAGATTTACCGGGTGTATTCCGATAGGGGATCGAAAATTCCATTATTTTTGCGATATCTCTTACCGTTTTCGAGATAATCGACCTTTTCCGATTTTAGTCTTTTTGGCACTCAAAATACACAAAATTTGCATAGTTTTACCGGGTGTATTCCGATAGGGGATCGAAAAATCCATTATTTTTGCGATATCTCTTACCGTTTTCGAGATAATCGACATTTTCCGATTTTAGTCTTTTTGGCTCTCAAAATACACAAAATTTTTTAAGATTTTTTTTTTTTTCAATTTAGGACATTCAGCACTTGTTTTTTATATTTGGAAGCATAGATTTACCGGGTGTATTCCGATAGGGGATCGAAAATTCCATTATTTTTGCGATATCTCTTACCGTTTTCGAGATAATCGACCTTTTCCGATTTTAGTCTTTTTGGCACTCAAAATACACAAAATTTGCATAGATTTACCGGGTGTATTCCGATAGGGGATCGAAAAATCCATTATTTTTGCGATATCTCTTACCGTTTTCGAGATAATCGACATTTTCCGATTTTAGTCTTTTTGGCACTCAAAATACACAAAATTTGCATAGATTTACCGGGTGTATTCCGATAGGGGATCGAAAAATCCATTATTTTTGCGATATCTCTTACCGTTTTCGAGATAATCGACATTTTCCGATTTTAGTCTTTTTGGCTCTCAAAATACACAAAATTTTTTAAGATTTTTTTTTTTTTCAATTTAGGACATTCAGCACTTGTTTGTTATATTTGGAAGCATAGATTTACCGGGTGTATTCCGATAGGGGATCGAAAATTCCATTATTTTTGCGATATCTCTTACCGTTTTCGAGATAATCGACCTTTTCCGATTTTAGTCTTTTTGGCACTCAAAATACACAAAATTTGCATAGATTTACCGGGTGTATTCCGATAGGGGATCGAAAAATCCATTATTTTTGCGATATCTCTTACCGTTTTCGAGATAATCGACATTTTCCGATTTTAGTCTTTTTGGCTCTCAAAATACACAAAATTTTTTAAGATTTTTTTTTTTTCAATTTAGGACATTCAGCACTTGTTTTTTATATTTGGAAGCATAGATTTACCGGGTGTATTCCGATAGGGGATCGAAAAATCCATTATTTTTGCGATATCTCTTACCGTTTTCGAGATAATCGACATTTTCCGATTTTAGTCTTTTTGGCTCTCAAAATACACAAAATTTTTTAAGATTTTTTTTTTTTTCAATTTAGGACATTCAGCACTTGTTTTTTATATTTGGAAGCATAGATTTACCGGGTGTATTCCGATAGGGGATCGAAAATTCCATTATTTTTGCGATATCTCTTACCGTTTTCGAGATAATCGACCTTTTCCGATTTTAGTCTTTTTGGCACTCAAAATACACAAAATTTGCATAGATTTACCGGGTGTATTCCGATAGGGGATCGAAAAATCCATTATTTTTGCGATATCTCTTACCGTTTTCGAGATAATCGACATTTTCCGATTTTAGTCTTTTTGGCTCTCAAAATACACAAAATTTTTTAAGATTTTTTTTTTTTTCAATTTAGGACATTCAGCACTTGTTTTTTATATTTGGAAGCATAGATTTACCGGGTGTATTCCGATAGGGGATCGAAAATTCCATTATTTTTGCGATATCTCTTACCGTTTTCGAGATAATCGACCTTTTCCGATTTTAGTCTTTTTGGCACTCAAAATACACAAAATTTGCATAGATTTACCGGGTGTATTCCGATAGGGGATCGAAAAATCCATTATTTTTGCGATATCTCTTACCGTTTTCGAGATAATCGACATTTTCCGATTTTAGTCTTTTTGGCTCTCAAAATACACAAAATTTTTTAAGATTTTTTTTTTTTTCAATTTAGGACATTCAGCACTTGTTTTTTATATTTGGAAGCATAGATTTACCGGGTGTATTCCGATAGGGGAACGAAAATTCCATTATTTTTGCGATATCTCTTACCGTTTTCGAGATAATCGACCTTTTCCGATTTTAGTCTTTTTGGCACTCAAAATACACAAAATTTGCATAGATTTATCGGGTGTATTCCGATAGGGGATCGAAAAATCCATTATTTTTGCGATATCTCTTACCGTTTTCGAGATAATCGACATTTTCCGATTTTAGTCTTTTTGGCTCTCAAAATACACAATAATTTTTTAAGATTTTTTTTTTTTTCAATTTAGGACATTCAGCACTTGTTTTTTATATTTGGAAGCATAGATTTACCGGGTGTATTCCGATAGGGGATCGAAAATTCCATTATTTTTGCGATATCTCTTACCGTTTTCGAGATAATCGACCTTTTCCGATTTTAGTCTTTTTGGCACTCAAAATACACAAAATTTGCATAGATTTACCGGGTGTAATCCGATAGGGGATCGAAAAATCCATTATTTTTGCGATATCTCTTACCGTTTTCGAGATAATCGACATTTTCCGATTTTAGTCTTTTTGGCTCTCAAAATACACAAAATTTTTTAAGATTTTTTTTTTTTTCAATTTAGGACATTCAGCACTTGTTTTTTTATATTTGGAAGCATAGATTTACCGGGTGTATTCCGATAGGGGATCGAAAATTCCATTATTTTTGCGATATCTCTTACCGTTTTCGAGATAATCGACCTTTTCCGATTTTAGTCTTTTTGGCACTCAAAATACACAAAATTTGCATAGATTTACCGGGTGTATTCCGATAGGGGATCGAAAAATCCATTATTTTTGCGATATCTCTTACCGTTTTCGAGATAATCGACATTTTCCGATTTTAGTCTTTTTGGCTCTCAAAATACACAAAATTTTTTAAGATTTTTTTTTTTTTCAATTTAGGACATTCAGCACTTGTTTTTTATATTTGGAAGCATAGATTTACCGGGTGTATTCCGATAGGGGATCGAAAATTCCATTATTTTTGCGATATCTCTTACCGTTTTCGAGATAATCGACCTTTTCCGATTTTAGTCTTTTTGGCACTCAAAATACACAAAATTTGCATAGATTTACCGGGTGTATTCCGATAGGGGATCGAAAAATCCATTATTTTTGCGATATCTCTTACCGTTTTCGAGATAATCGACATTTTCCGATTTTAGTCTTTTTGGCTCTCAAAATACACAAAATTTTTTAAGATTTTTTTTTTTTTCAATTTAGGACATTCAGCACTTGTTTTTTATATTTGGAAGCATAGATTTACCGGGTGTATTCCGATAGGGGATCGAAAATTCCATTATTTTTGCGATATCTCTTACCGTTTTCGAGATAATCGACCTTTTCCGATTTTAGTCTTTTTGGCACTCAAAATACACAAAATTTGCATAGTTTTACCGGGTGTATTCCGATAGGGGATCGAAAAATCCATTATTTTTGCGATATCTCTTACCGTTTTCGAGATAATCGACATTTTCCGATTTTAGTCTTTTTGGCTCTCAAAATACACAAAATTTTTTAAGATTTTTTTTTTTTTCAATTTAGGACATTCAGCACTTGTTTTTTATATTTGGAAGCATAGATTTACCGGGTGTATTCCGATAGGGGATCGAAAATTCCATTATTTTTGCGATATCTCTTACCGTTTTCGAGATAATCGACCTTTTCCGATTTTAGTCTTTTTGGCACTCAAAATACACAAAATTTGCATAGATTTACCGGGTGTATTCCGATAGGGGATCGAAAAATCCATTATTTTTGCGATATCTCTTACCGTTTTCGAGATAATCGACATTTTCCGATTTTAGTCTTTTTGGCACTCAAAATACACAAAATTTGCATAGATTTACCGGGTGTATTCCGATAGGGGATCGAAAAATCCATTATTTTTGCGATATCTCTTACCGTTTTCGAGATAATCGACATTTTCCGATTTTAGTCTTTTTGGCTCTCAAAATACACAAAATTTTTTAAGATTTTTTTTTTTTTCAATTTAGGACATTCAGCACTTGTTTTTTATATTTGGAAGCATAGATTTACCGGGTGTATTCCGATAGGGGATCGAAAATTCCATTATTTTTGCGATATCTCTTACCGTTTTCGAGATAATCGACCTTTTCCGATTTTAGTCTTTTTGGCACTCAAAATACACAAAATTTGCATAGATTTACCGGGTGTATTCCGATAGGGGATCGAAAAATCCATTATTTTTGCGATATCTCTTACCGTTTTCGAGATAATCGACATTTTCCGATTTTAGTCTTTTTGGCTCTCAAAATACACAAAATTTTTTAAGATTTTTTTTTTTTTCAATTTAGGACATTCAGCACTTGTTTTTTATATTTGGAAGCATAGATTTACCGGGTGTATTCCGATAGGGGATCGAAAATTCCATTATTTTTGCGATATCTCTTACCGTTTTCGAGATAATCGACCTTTTCCGATTTTAGTCTTTTTGGCACTCAAAATACACAAAATTTGCATAGATTTACCGGGTGTATTCCGATAGGGGATCGAAAAATCCATTATTTTTGCGATATCTCTTACCGTTTTCGAGATAATCGACATTTTCCGATTTTAGTCTTTTTGGCTCTCAAAATACACAAAATTTTTTAAGATTTTTTTTTTTTTCAATTTAGGACATTCAGCACTTGTTTTTTATATTTGGAAGCATAGATTTACCGGGTGTATTCCGATAGGGGATCGAAAATTCCATTATTTTTGCGATATCTCTTACCGTTTTCGAGATAATCGACCTTTTCCGATTTTAGTCTTTTTGGCACTCAAAATACACAAAATTTGCATAGATTTATCGGGTGTATTCCGATAGGGGATCGAAAAATCCATTATTTTTGCGATATCTCTTACCGTTTTCGAGATAATCGACATTTTCCGATTTTAGTCTTTTTGGCTCTCAAAATACACAAAATTTTTTAAGATTTTTTTTTTTTTCAATTTAGGACATTCAGCACTTGTTTTTTATATTTGGAAGCATAGATTTACCGGGTGTATTCCGATAGGGGATCGAAAATTCCATTATTTTTGCGATATCTCTTACCGTTTTCGAGATAATCGACCTTTTCCGATTTTAGTCTTTTTGGCACTCAAAATACACAAAATTTGCATAGATTTACCGGGTGTAATCCGATAGGGGATCGAAAAATCCATTATTTTTGCGATATCTCTTACCGTTTTCGAGATAATCGACATTTTCCGATTTTAGTCTTTTTGGCTCTCAAAATACACAAAATTTTTTAAGATTTTTTTTTTTTTCAATTTAGGACATTCAGCACTTGTTTTTTATATTTGGAAGCATAGATTTACCGGGTGTATTCCGATAGGGGATCGAAAATTCCATTATTTTTGCGATATCTCTTACCGTTTTCGAGATAATCGACCTTTTCCGATTTTAGTCTTTTTAGCACTCAAAATACACAAAATTTGCATAGATTTACCGGGTGTATTCCGATAGGGGATCGAAAAATCCATTATTTTTGCGATATCTCTTACCGTTTTCGAGATAATCGACATTTTCCGATTTTAGTCTTTTTGGCACTCAAAATACACAAAATTTGCATAGATTTACCGGGTGTATTCCGATAGGGGATCGAAAAATCCATTATTTTTGCGATATCTCTTACCGTTTTCGAGATAATCGACATTTTCCGATTTTAGTCTTTTTGGCTCTCAAAATACACAAAATTTTTTAAGATTTTTTTTTTTTTCAATTTAGGACATTCAGCACTTGTTTGTTATATTTGGAAGCATAGATTTACCGGGTGTATTCCGATAGGGGATCGAAAATTCCATTATTTTTGCGATATCTCTTACCGTTTTCGAGATAATCGACCTTTTCCGATTTTAGTCTTTTTGGCACTCAAAATACACAAAATTTGCATAGATTTACCGGGTGTATTCCGATAGGGGATCGAAAAATCCATTATTTTTGCGATATCTCTTACCGTTTTCGAGATAATCGACATTTTCCGATTTTAGTCTTTTTGGCTCTCAAAATACACAAAATTTTTTAAGATTTTTTTTTTTTCAATTTAGGACATTCAGCACTTGTTTTTTATATTTGGAAGCATAGATTTACCGGGTGTATTCCGATAGGGGATCGAAAAATCCATTATTTTTGCGATATCTCTTACCGTTTTCGAGATAATCGACATTTTCCGATTTTAGTCTTTTTGGCTCTCAAAATACACAAAATTTTTTAAGATTTTTTTTTTTTTCAATTTAGGACATTCAGCACTTGTTTTTTATATTTGGAAGCATAGATTTACCGGGTGTATTCCGATAGGGGATCGAAAATTCCATTATTTTTGCGATATCTCTTACCGTTTTCGAGATAATCGACCTTTTCCGATTTTAGTCTTTTTGGCACTCAAAATACACAAAATTTGCATAGATTTACCGGGTGTATTCCGATAGGGGATCGAAAAATCCATTATTTTTGCGATATCTCTTACCGTTTTCGAGATAATCGACATTTTCCGATTTTAGTCTTTTTGGCTCTCAAAATACACAAAATTTTTTAAGATTTTTTTTTTTTTCAATTTAGGACATTCAGCACTTGTTTTTTATATTTGGAAGCATAGATTTACCGGGTGTATTCCGATAGGGGATCGAAAATTCCATTATTTTTGCGATATCTCTTACCGTTTTCGAGATAATCGACCTTTTCCGATTTTAGTCTTTTTGGCACTCAAAATACACAAAATTTGCATAGATTTACCGGGTGTATTCCGATAGGGGATCGAAAAATCCATTATTTTTGCGATATCTCTTACCGTTTTCGAGATAATCGACATTTTCCGATTTTAGTCTTTTTGGCTCTCAAAATACACAAAATTTTTTAAGATTTTTTTTTTTTTCAATTTAGGACATTCAGCACTTGTTTTTTATATTTGGAAGCATAGATTTACCGGGTGTATTCCGATAGGGGAACGAAAATTCCATTATTTTTGCGATATCTCTTACCGTTTTCGAGATAATCGACCTTTTCCGATTTTAGTCTTTTTGGCACTCAAAATACACAAAATTTGCATAGATTTATCGGGTGTATTCCGATAGGGGATCGAAAAATCCATTATTTTTGCGATATCTCTTACCGTTTTCGAGATAATCGACATTTTCCGATTTTAGTCTTTTTGGCTCTCAAAATACACAATAATTTTTTAAGATTTTTTTTTTTTTCAATTTAGGACATTCAGCACTTGTTTTTTATATTTGGAAGCATAGATTTACCGGGTGTATTCCGATAGGGGATCGAAAATTCCATTATTTTTGCGATATCTCTTACCGTTTTCGAGATAATCGACCTTTTCCGATTTTAGTCTTTTTGGCACTCAAAATACACAAAATTTGCATAGATTTACCGGGTGTAATCCGATAGGGGATCGAAAAATCCATTGTTTTTGCGATATCTCTTACCGTTTTCGAGATAATCGACATTTTCCGATTTTAGTCTTTTTGGCTCTCAAAATACACAAAATTTTTTAAGATTTTTTTTTTTCAATTTAGGACATTCAGCACTTGTTTTTTTATATTTGGAAGCATAGATTTACCGGGTGGATTCCGATAGGGGATCGAAAATTCCATTATTTTTGCGATATCTCTTACCGTTTTCGAGATAATCGACCTTTTCCGATTTTAGTCTTTTTGGCACTCAAAATACATAAAATTTGCATAGATTTACCGGGTGTATTCCGATAGGGGATCGAAAAATCCATTATTTTTGCGATATCTCTTACCGTTTTCGAGATAATCGACATTTTCCGATTTTAGTCTTTTTGGCTCTCAAAATACACAAAATTTTTTAAGATTTTTTTTTTTTTCAATTTAGGACATTCAGCACTTGTTTTTTATATTTGGAAGCATAGATTTACCGGGTGTATTCCGTTAGGGGATCGAAAATTCCATTATTTTTGCGATATCTCTTACCGTTTTCGAGATAATCGACCTTTTCCGATTTTAGTCTTTTTGGCACTCAAAATACACAAAATTTGCATAGATTTACCGGGTGTATTCCGATAGGGGATCGAAAAATCCATTATTTTTGCGATATCTCTTACCGTTTTCGAGATAATCGACATTTTCCGATTTTAGTCTTTTTGGCTCTCAAAATACACAAAATTTTTTAAGATTTTTTTTTTTTTCAATTTAGGACATTCAGCACTTGTTTTTTATATTTGGAAGCATAGATTTACCGGGTGTATTCCGATAGGGGATCGAAAATTCCATTATTTTTGCGATATCTCTTACCGTTTTCGAGATAATCGACATTTTCCGATTTTAGTCTTTTTGGCACTCAAAATACACAAAATTTGCATAGATTTACCGGGTGTATTCCGATAGGGGATCGAAAAATCCATTATTTTTGCGATATCTCTTACCGTTTTCGAGATAATCGACATTTTCCGATTTTAGTCTTTTTGGCTCTCAAAATACACAAAATTTTTTAAGATTTTTTTTTTTTTCAATTTAGGACATTCAACACTTGTTTTTTATATTTGGAAGCATAGATTTACCGGGTGTATTCCGATAGGGGATCGAAAATTCCATTATTTTTGCGATATCTCTTACCGTTTTCGAGATAATCGACCTTTTCCGATTTTAGTCTTTTTGGCACTCAAAATACACAAAATTTGCATAGATTTACCGGGTGTATTCCGATAGGGGATCGAAAAATCCATTATTTTTGCGATATCTCTTACCGTTTTCGAGATAATCGACATTTTCCGATTTTAGTCTTTTTGGCTCTCAAAATACACAAAATTTTTTAAGATTTTTTTTTTTTTCAATTTAGGACATTCAGCACTTGTTTTTTATATTTGGAAGCATAGATTTACCGGGTGTATTCCGATAGGGGATCGAAAATTCCATTATTTTTGCGATATCTCTTACCGTTTTCGAGATAATCGACCTTTTCCGATTTTAGTCTTTTTGGCACTCAAAATACACAAAATTTGCATAGATTTACCGGGTGTATTCCGATAGGGGATCGAAAAATCCATTATTTTTGCGATATCTCTTACCGTTTTCGAGATAATCGACATTTTCCGATTTTAGTCTTTTTGGCTCTCAAAATACACAAAATTTTTTAAGATTTTTTTTTTTTTCAATTTAGGACATTCAGCACTTGTTTTTTATATTTGGAAGCATAGATTTACCGGGTGTATTCCGATAGGGGATCGAAAATTCCATTATTTTTGCGATATCTCTTACCGTTTTCGAGATAATCGACCTTTTCCGATTTTAGTCTTTTTGGCACTCAAAATACACAAAATTTGCGTAGATTTACCGGGTGTATTCCGATAGGGGATCGAAAAATCCATTATTTTTGCGATATCTCTTACCGTTTTCGAGATAATCGACATTTTCCGATTTTAGTCTTTTTGGCTCTCAAAATACACAAAATTTTTTAAGATTTTTTTTTTTTTCAATTTAGGACATTCAGCACTTGTTTTTTATATTTGGAAGCATAGATTTACCGGGTGTATTCCGATAGGGGATCGAAAATTCCATTATTTTTGCGATATCTCTTACCGTTTTCGAGATAATCGACCTTTTCCGATTTTAGTCTTTTTGGCACTCAAAATACACAAAATTTGCATAGATTTACCGGGTGTATTCCGATAGGGGATCGAAAAATCCATTATTTTTGCGATATCTCTTACCGTTTTCGAGATAATCGACATTTTCCGATTTTAGTCTTTTTGGCTCTCAAAATACACAAAATTTTTTAAGATTTTTTTTTTTTTCAATTTAGGACATTCAGCACTTGTTTTTTATATTTGGAAGCATAGATTTACCGGGTGTATTCCGATAGGGGATCGAAAATTCCATTATTTTTGCGATATCTCTTACCGTTTTCGAGATAATCGACCTTTTCCGATTTTAGTCTTTTTGGCACTCAAAATACACAAAATTTGCATAGATTTACTAGGTGTATTCCGATAGGGGATCGAAAAATCCATTATTTTTGCGATATCTCTTACCGTTTTCGAGATAATCGACATTTTCCGATTTTAGTCTTTTTGGCTCTCAAAATACACAAAATTTTTTAAGATTTTTTTTTTTTTCAATTTAGGACATTCAGCACTTGTTTTTTATATTTGGAAGCATAGATTTACCGGGTGTATTCCGATAGGGGATCGAAAATTCCATTATTTTTGCGATATCTCTTACCGTTTTCGAGATAATCGACCTTTTCCGATTTTAGTCTTTTTGGCACTCAAAATACACAAAATTTGCATAGATTTACCGGGTGTATTCCGATAGGGGATCGAAAAATCCATTATTTTTACGATATCTCTTACCGTTTTCGAGATAATCGACATTTTCCGATTTTAGTCTTTTTGGCACTCAAAATACACAAAATTTGCATAGATTTACCGGGTGTATTCCGATAGGGGATCGAAAAATCCATTATTTTTGCGATATCTCTTACCGTTTTCGAGATAATCGACATTTTCCGATTTTAGTCTTTTTGGCTCTCAAAATACACAAAATTTTTTAAGATTTTTTTTTTTTCAATTTAGGACATTCAGCACTTGTTTTTTATATTTGGAAGCATAGATTTACCGGGTGTATTCCGATAGGGGATCGAAAATTCCATTATTTTTGCGATATCTCTTACCGTTTTCGAGATAATCGACCTTTTCCGATTTTAGTCTTTTTGGCACTCAAAATACACAAAATTTGCATAGATTTACCGGGTGTATTCCGATAGGGGATCGAAAAATCCATTATTTTTGCGATATCTCTTACCGTTTTCGAGATAATCGACATTTTCCGATTTTAGTCTTTTTGGCTCTCAAAATACACAAAATTTTTTAAGATTTTTTTTTTTTTCAATTTAGGACATTCAGCACTTGTTTTTTATATTTGGAAGCATAGATTTACCGGGTGTATTCCGTTAGGGGATCGAAAATTCCATTATTTTTGCGATATCTCTTACCGTTTTCGAGATAATCGACCTTTTCCGATTTTAGTCTTTTTGGCACTCAAAATACACAAAATTTGCATAGATTTACCGGGTGTATTCCGATAGGGGATCGAAAAATCCATTATTTTTGCGATATCTCTTACCGTTTTCGAGATAATCGACATTTTCCGATTTTAGTCTTTTTGGCTCTCAAAATACACAAAATTTTTTAAGATTTTTTTTTTTTTCAATTTAGGACATTCAGCACTTGTTTTTTATATTTGGAAGCATAGATTTACCGGGTGTATTCCGATAGGGGATCGAAAATTCCATTATTTTTGCGATATCTCTTACCGTTTTCGAGATAATCGACATTTTCCGATTTTAGTCTTTTTGGCACTCAAAATACACAAAATTTGCATAGATTTACCGGGTGTATTCCGATAGGGGATCGAAAAATCCATTATTTTTGCGATATCTCTTACCGTTTTCGAGATAATCGACATTTTCCGATTTTAGTCTTTTTGGCTCTCAAAATACACAAAATTTTTTAAGATTTTTTTTTTTTTCAATTTAGGACATTCAACACTTGTTTTTTATATTTGGAAGCATAGATTTACCGGGTGTATTCCGATAGGGGATCGAAAATTCCATTATTTTTGCGATATCTCTTACCGTTTTCGAGATAATCGACCTTTTCCGATTTTAGTCTTTTTGGCACTCAAAATACACAAAATTTGCATAGATTTACCGGGTGTATTCCGATAGGGGATCGAAAAATCCATTATTTTTGCGATATCTCTTACCGTTTTCGAGATAATCGACATTTTCCGATTTTAGTCTTTTTGGCTCTCAAAATACACAAAATTTTTTAAGATTTTTTTTTTTTTCAATTTAGGACATTCAGCACTTGTTTTTTATATTTGGAAGCATAGATTTACCGGGTGTATTCCGATAGGGGATCGAAAATTCCATTATTTTTGCGATATCTCTTACCGTTTTCGAGATAATCGACCTTTTCCGATTTTAGTCTTTTTGGCACTCAAAATACACAAAATTTGCATAGATTTACCGGGTGTATTCCGATAGGGGATCGAAAAATCCATTATTTTTGCGATATCTCTTACCGTTTTCGAGATAATCGACATTTTCCGATTTTAGTCTTTTTGGCTCTCAAAATACACAAAATTTTTTAAGATTTTTTTTTTTTTCAATTTAGGACATTCAGCACTTGTTTTTTATATTTGGAAGCATAGATTTACCGGGTGTATTCCGATAGGGGATCGAAAATTCCATTATTTTTGCGATATCTCTTACCGTTTTCGAGATAATCGACCTTTTCCGATTTTAGTCTTTTTGGCACTCAAAATACACAAAATTTGCATAGATTTACCGGGTGTATTCCGATAGGGGATCGAAAAATCCATTATTTTTGCGATATCTCTTACCGTTTTCGAGATAATCGACATTTTCCGATTTTAGTCTTTTTGGCTCTCAAAATACACAAAATTTTTTAAGATTTTTTTTTTTTTCAATTTAGGACATTCAGCACTTGTTTTTTATATTTGGAAGCATAGATTTACCGGGTGTATTCCGATAGGGGATCGAAAATTCCATTATTTTTGCGATATCTCTTACCGTTTTCGAGATAATCGACCTTTTCCGATTTTAGTCTTTTTGGCACTCAAAATACACAAAATTTGCATAGATTTACCGGGTGTATTCCGATAGGGGATCGAAAAATCCATTATTTTTGCGATATCTCTTACCGTTTTCGAGATAATCGACATTTTCCGATTTTAGTCTTTTTGGCTCTCAAAATACACAAAATTTTTTAAGATTTTTTTTTTTTTCAATTTAGGACATTCAGCACTTGTTTTTTATATTTGGAAGCATAGATTTACCGGGTGTATTCCGATAGGGGATCGAAAATTCCATTATTTTTGCGATATCTCTTACCGTTTTCGAGATAATCGACCTTTTCCGATTTTAGTCTTTTTGGCACTCAAAATACACAAAATTTGCATAGATTTACCGGGTGTATTCCGATAGGGGATCGAAAAATCCATTATTTTTGCGATATCTCTTACCGTTTTCGAGATAATCGACATTTTCCGATTTTAGTCTTTTTGGCTCTCAAAATACACAAAATTTTTTAAGATTTTTTTTTTTTTCAATTTAGGACATTCAGCACTTGTTTTTTATATTTGGAAGCATAGATTTACCGGGTGTATTCCGATAGGGGATCGAAAAATCCATTATTTTTGCGATATCTCTTACCGTTTTCGAGATAATCGACATTTTCCGATTTTAGTCTTTTTGGCTCTCAAAATACACAAAATTTTTTAAGATTTTTTTTTTTTTCAATTTAGGACATTCAGCACTTGTTTTTTATATTTGGAAGCATAGATTTACCGGGTGTATTCCGATAGGGGATCGAAAATTCCATTATTTTTGCGATATCTCTTACCGTTTTCGAGATAATCGACCTTTTCCGATTTTAGTCTTTTTGGCACTCAAAATACACAAAATTTGCATAGATTTACCGGGTGTATTCCGATAGGGGATCGAAAAATCCATTATTTTTGCGATATCTCTTACCGTTTTCGAGATAATCGACATTTTCCGATTTTAGTCTTTTTGGCTCTCAAAATACACAAAATTTTTTAAGATTTTTTTTTTTTTCAATTTAGGACATTCAGCACTTGTTTTTTATATTTGGAAGCATAGATTTACCGGGTGTATTCCGATAGGGGATCGAAAATTCCATTATTTTTGCGATATCTCTTACCGTTTTCGAGATAATCGACCTTTTCCGATTTTAGTCTTTTTGGCACTCAAAATACACAAAATTTGCATAGATTTACCGGGTGTATTCCGATAGGGGATCGAAAAATCCATTATTTTTGCGATATCTCTTACCGTTTTCGAGATAATCGACATTTTCCGATTTTAGTCTTTTTGGCTCTCAAAATACACAAAATTTTTTAAGATTTTTTTTTTTTTCAATTTAGGACATTCAGCACTTGTTTTTTATATTTGGAAGCATAGATTTACCGGGTGTATTCCGATAGGGGATCCAAAATTCCATTATTTTTGCGATATCTCTTACCGTTTTCGAGATAATCGACCTTTTCCGATTTTAGTCTTTTTGGCACTCAAAATACACAAAATTTGCATAGATTTACCAGGTGTATTCCGATAGGGGATCGAAAAATCCATTATTTTTGCGATATCTCTTACCGTTTTCGAGATAATCGACATTTTCCGATTTTAGTCTTTTTGGCTCTCAAAATACACAAAATTTTTTAAGATTTTTTTTTTTTTCAATTTAGGACATTCAGCACTTGTTTTTTATATTTGGAAGCATAGATTTACCGGGTGTATTCCGATAGGGGATCGAAAATTCCATTATTTTTGCGATATCTCTTACCGTTTTCGAGATAATCGACCTTTTCCGATTTTAGTCTTTTTGGCACTCAAAATACACAAAATTTGCATAGATTTACCGGGTGTATACCGATAGGGGATCGAAAAATCCATTATTTTTGCGATATCTCTTACCGTTTTCGAGATAATCGACATTTTCCGATTTTAGTCTTTTTGGCACTCAAAATACACAAAATTTGCATAGATTTACCGGGTGTATACCGATAGGGGATCGAAAAATCCATTATTTTTGCGATATCTCTTACCGTTTTCGAGATAATCGACATTTTCCGATTTTAGTCTTTTTGGCTCTCAAAATACACAAAATTTTTTAAGATTTTTTTTTTTTTCAATTTAGGACATTCAGCACTTGTTTTTTATATTTGGAAGCATAGATTTACCGGGTGTATTCCGATAGGGGATCGAAAATTCCATTATTTTTGCGATATCTCTTACCGTTTTCGAGATAATCGACCTTTTCCGATTTTAGTCTTTTTGGCACTCAAAATACACAAAATTTGCATAGATTTATCGGGTGTATTCCGATAGGGGATCGAAAAATCCATTATTTTTGCGATATCTCTTACCGTTTTCGAGATAATCGACATTTTCCGATTTTAGTCTTTTTGGCTCTCAAAATACACAATAATTTTTTAAGATTTTTTTTTTTTTCAATTTAGGACATTCAGCACTTGTTTTTTATATTTGGAAGCATAGATTTACCGGGTGTATTCCGATAGGGGATCGAAAATTCCATTATTTTTGCGATATCTCTTACCGTTTTCGAGATAATCGACCTTTTCCGATTTTAGTCTTTTTGGCACTCAAAATACACAAAATTTGCATAGATTTACCGGGTGTAATCCGATTGGGGATCGAAAAATCCATTGTTTTTGCGATATCTCTTACCGTTTTCGAGATAATCAACATTTTCCGATTTTAGTCTTTTTGGCTCTCAAAATACACAAAATTTTTTAAGATTTTTTTTTTTTTCAATTTAGGACATTCAGCACTTGTTTTTTTATATTTGGAAGCATAGATTTACCGGGTGTATTCCGATAGGGGATCGAAAATTCCATTATTTTTGCGATATCTCTTACCGTTTTCGAGATAATCGACCTTTTCCGATTTTAGTCTTTTTGGCACTCAAAATACACAAAATTTGCATAGATTTACCGGGTGTATTCCGATAGGGGATCGAAAAATCCATTATTTTTGCGATATCTCTTACCGTTTTCGAGATAATCGACATTTTCCGATTTTAGTCTTTTTGGCTCTCAAAATACACAAAATTTTTTAAGATTTTTTTTTTTTTCAATTTAGGACATTCAGCACTTGTTTTTTATATTTGGAAGCATAGATTTACCGGGTGTATTCCGTTAGGGGATCGAAAATTCCATTATTTTTGCGATATCTCTTACCGTTTTCGAGATAATCGACCTTTTCCGATTTTAGTCTTTTTGGCACTCAAAATACACAAAATTTGCATAGATTTACCGGGTGTATTCCGATAGGGGATCGAAAAATCCATTATTTTTGCGATATCTCTTACCGTTTTCGAGATAATCGACATTTTCCGATTTTAGTCTTTTTGGCTCTCAAAATACACAAAATTTTTTAAGATTTTTTTTTTTTTCAATTTAGGACATTCAGCACTTGTTTTTTATATTTGGAAGCATAGATTTACCGGGTGTATTCCGATAGGGGATCGAAAATTCCATTATTTTTGCGATATCTCTTACCGTTTTCGAGATAATCGACATTTTCCGATTTTAGTCTTTTTGGCACTCAAAATACACAAAATTTGCATAGATTTACCGGGTGTATTCCGATAGGGGATCGAAAAATCCATTATTTTTGCGATATCTCTTACCGTTTTCGAGATAATCGACATTTTCCGATTTTAGTCTTTTTGGCTCTCAAAATACACAAAATTTTTTAAGATTTTTTTTTTTTTCAATTTAGGACATTCAACACTTGTTTTTTATATTTGGAAGCATAGATTTACCGGGTGTATTCCGATAGGGGATCGAAAATTCCATTATTTTTGCGATATCTCTTACCGTTTTCGAGATAATCGACCTTTTCCGATTTTAGTCTTTTTGGCACTCAAAATACACAAAATTTGCATAGATTTACCGGGTGTATTCCGATAGGGGATCGAAAAATCCATTATTTTTGCGATATCTCTTACCGTTTTCGAGATAATCGACATTTTCCGATTTTAGTCTTTTTGGCTCTCAAAATACACAAAATTTTTTAAGATTTTTTTTTTTTTCAATTTAGGACATTCAGCACTTGTTTTTTATATTTGGAAGCATAGATTTACCGGGTGTATTCCGATAGGGGATCGAAAATTCCATTATTTTTGCGATATCTCTTACCGTTTTCGAGATAATCGACCTTTTCCGATTTTAGTCTTTTTGGCACTCAAAATACACAAAATTTGCATAGATTTACCGGGTGTATTCCGATAGGGGATCGAAAAATCCATTATTTTTGCGATATCTCTTACCGTTTTCGAGATAATCGACATTTTCCGATTTTAGTCTTTTTGGCTCTCAAAATACACAAAATTTTTTAAGATTTTTTTTTTTTTCAATTTAGGACATTCAGCACTTGTTTTTTATATTTGGAAGCATAGATTTACCGGGTGTATTCCGATAGGGGATCGAAAATTCCATTATTTTTGCGATATCTCTTACCGTTTTCGAGATAATCGACCTTTTCCGATTTTAGTCTTTTTGGCACTCAAAATACACAAAATTTGCATAGATTTACCGGGTGTATTCCGATAGGGGATCGAAAAATCCATTATTTTTGCGATATCTCTTACCGTTTTCGAGATAATCGACATTTTCCGATTTTAGTCTTTTTGGCTCTCAAAATACACAAAATTTTTTAAGATTTTTTTTTTTTTCAATTTAGGACATTCAGCACTTGTTTTTTATATTTGGAAGCATAGATTTACCGGGTGTATTCCGATAGGGGATCGAAAATTCCATTATTTTTGCGATATCTCTTACCGTTTTCGAGATAATCGACCTTTTCCGATTTTAGTCTTTTTGGCACTCAAAATACACAAAATTTGCATAGATTTACCGGGTGTATTCCGATAGGGGATCGAAAAATCCATTATTTTTGCGATATCTCTTACCGTTTTCGAGATAATCGACATTTTCCGATTTTAGTCTTTTTGGCTCTCAAAATACACAAAATTTTTTAAGATTTTTTTTTTTTTCAATTTAGGACATTCAGCACTTGTTTTTTATATTTGGAAGCATAGATTTACCGGGTGTATTCCGATAGGGGATCGAAAATTCCATTATTTTTGCGATATCTCTTACCGTTTTCGAGATAATCGACCTTTTCCGATTTTAGTCTTTTTGGCACTCAAAATACACAAAATTTGCATAGATTTACCGGGTGTATTCCGATAGGGGATCGAAAAATCCATTATTTTTGCGATATCTCTTACCGTTTTCGAGATAATCGACATTTTCCGATTTTAGTCTTTTTGGCTCTCAAAATACACAAAATTTTTTAAGATTTTTTTTTTTTTCAATTTAGGACATTCAGCACTTGTTTTTTATATTTGGAAGCATAGATTTACCGGGTGTATTCCGATAGGGGATCGAAAAATCCATTATTTTTGCGATATCTCTTACCGTTTTCGAGATAATCGACATTTTCCGATTTTAGTCTTTTTGGCTCTCAAAATACACAAAATTTTTTAAGATTTTTTTTTTTTTCAATTTAGGACATTCAGCACTTGTTTTTTATATTTGGAAGCATAGATTTACCGGGTGTATTCCGATAGGGGATCGAAAATTCCATTATTTTTGCGATATCTCTTACCGTTTTCGAGATAATCGACCTTTTCCGATTTTAGTCTTTTTGGCACTCAAAATACACAAAATTTGCATAGATTTACCGGGTGTATTCCGATAGGGGATCGAAAAATCCATTATTTTTGCGATATCTCTTACCGTTTTCGAGATAATCGACATTTTCCGATTTTAGTCTTTTTGGCTCTCAAAATACACAAAATTTTTTAAGATTTTTTTTTTTTTCAATTTAGGACATTCAGCACTTGTTTTTTATATTTGGAAGCATAGATTTACCGGGTGTATTCCGATAGGGGATCGAAAATTCCATTATTTTTGCGATATCTCTTACCGTTTTCGAGATAATCGACCTTTTCCGATTTTAGTCTTTTTGGCACTCAAAATACACAAAATTTGCATAGATTTACCGGGTGTATTCCGATAGGGGATCGAAAAATCCATTATTTTTGCGATATCTCTTACCGTTTTCGAGATAATCGACATTTTCCGATTTTAGTCTTTTTGGCTCTCAAAATACACAAAATTTTTTAAGATTTTTTTTTTTTTCAATTTAGGACATTCAGCACTTGTTTTTTATATTTGGAAGCATAGATTTACCGGGTGTATTCCGATAGGGGATCCAAAATTCCATTATTTTTGCGATATCTCTTACCGTTTTCGAGATAATCGACCTTTTCCGATTTTAGTCTTTTTGGCACTCAAAATACACAAAATTTGCATAGATTTATCGGGTGTATTCCGATAGGGGATCGAAAAATCCATTATTTTTGCGATATCTCTTACCGTTTTCGAGATAATCGACATTTTCCGATTTTAGTCTTTTTGGCTCTCAAAATACACAAAATTTTTTAAGATTTTTTTTTTTTTCAATTTAGGACATTCAGCACTTGTTTTTTATATTTGGAAGCATAGATTTACCGGGTGTATTCCGATAGGGGATCGAAAATTCCATTATTTTTGCGATATCTCTTACCGTTTTCGAGATAATCGACCTTTTCCGATTTTAGTCTTTTTGGCACTCAAAATACACAAAATTTGCATAGATTTACCGGGTGTAATCCGATAGGGGATCGAAAAATCCATTGTTTTTGCGATATCTCTTACCGTTTTCGAGATAATCGACATTTTCCGATTTTAGTCTTTTTGGCTCTCAAAATACACAAAATTTTTTAAGATTTTTTTTTTTTTCAATTTAGGACATTCAGCACTTGTTTTTTTATATTTGGAAGCATAGATTTACCGGGTGTATTCCGATAGGGGATCGAAAATTCCATTATTTTTGCGATATCTCTTACCGTTTTCGAGATAATCGACCTTTTCCGATTTTAGTCTTTTTGGCACTCAAAATACACAAAATTTGCATAGATTTACCGGGTGTATTCCGATAGGGGATCGAAAAATCCATTATTTTTGCGATATCTCTTACCGTTTTCGAGATAATCGACATTTTCCGATTTTAGTCTTTTTGGCTCTCAAAATACACAACATTTTTTAAGATTTTTTTTTTTTTCAATTTAGGACATTCAGCACTTGTTTTTTATATTTGGAAGCATATATTTACCGGGTGTATTCCGATAGGGGATCGAAAATTCCATTATTTTTGCGATATCTCTTACCGTTTTCGAGATAATCGACCTTTTCCGATTTTAGTCTTTTTGGCACTCAAAATACACAAAATTTGCATAGATTTACCGGGTGTATTCCGATAGGGGATCGAAAAATCCATTATTTTTGCGATATGTCTTACCGTTTTCGAGATAATCGACATTTTCCGATTTTAGTCTTTTTGGCTCTCAAAATACACAAAATTTTTTAAGATTTTTTTTTTTTTCAATTTAGGACATTCAGCACTTGTTTTTTATATTTGGAAGCATAGATTTACCGGGTGTATTCCGATAGGGGATCGAAAATTCCATTATTTTTGCGATATCTCTTACCGTTTTCGAGATAATCGACCTTTTCCGATTTTAGTCTTTTTGGCACTCAAAATACACAAAATTTGCATAGATTTACCGGGTGTATTCCGATAGGGGATCGAAAAATCCATTATTTTTGCGATATCTCTTACCGTTTTCGAGATAATCGACATTTTCCGATTTTAGTCTTTTTGGCTCTCAAAATACACAAAATTTTTTAAGATTTTTTTTTTTTTCAATTTAGGACATTCAGCACTTGTTTTTTATATTTGGAAGCATAGATTTACCGGGTGTATTCCGATAGGGGATCGAAAATTCCATTATTTTTGCGATATCTCTTACCGTTTTCGAGATAATCGACCTTTTCCGATTTTAGTCTTTTTGGCACTCAAAATACACAAAATTTGCATAGATTTACCGGGTGTATTCCGATAGGGGATCGAAAAATCCATTATTTTTGCGATATCTCTTACCGTTTTCGAGATAATCGACATTTTCCGATTTTAGTCTTTTTGGCTCTCAAAATACACAACATTTTTTAAGATTTTTTTTTTTTTCAATTTAGGACATTCAGCACTTGTTTTTTATATTTGGAAGCATATATTTACCGGGTGTATTCCGATAGGGGATCGAAAATTCCATTATTTTTGCGATATCTCTTACCGTTTTCGAGATAATCGACCTTTTCCGATTTTAGTCTTTTTGGCACTCAAAATACACAAAATTTGCATAGATTTACCGGGTGTATTCCGATAGGGGATCGAAAAATCCATTATTTTTGCGATATCTCTTACCGTTTTCGAGATAATCGACATTTTCCGATTTTAGTCTTTTTGGCTCTCAAAATACACAAAATTTTTTAAGATTTTTTTTTTTTTCAATTTAGGACATTCAGCACTTGTTTTTTATATTTGGAAGCATAGATTTACCGGGTGTATTCCGATAGGGGATCGAAAATTCCATTATTTTTGCGATATCTCTTACCGTTTTCGAGATAATCGACCTTTTCCGATTTTAGTCTTTTTGGCACTCAAAATACACAAAATTTGCATAGATTTACCGGGTGTATTCCGATAGGGGATCGAAAAATCCATTATTTTTGCGATATCTCTTACCGTTTTCGAGATAATCGACATTTTCCGATTTTAGTCTTTTTGGCTCTCAAAATACACAAAATTTTTTAAGATTTTTTTTTTTTTCAATTTAGGACATTCAGCACTTGTTTTTTATATTTGGAAGCATAGATTTACCGGGTGTATTCCGATAGGGGATCGAAAATTCCATTATTTTTGCGATATCTCTTACCGTTTTCGAGATAATCGACCTTTTCCGATTTTAGTCTTTTTGGCACTCAAAATACACAAAATTTGCATAGATTTACCGGGTGTATTCCGATAGGGGATCGAAAAATCCATTATTTTTGCGATATCTCTTACCGTTTTCGAGATAATCGACATTTTCCGATTTTAGTCTTTTTGGCTCTCAAAATACACAACATTTTTTAAGATTTTTTTTTTTTTCAATTTAGGACATTCAGCACTTGTTTTTTATATTTGGAAGCATAGATTTACCGGGTGTATTCCGATAGGGGATCGAAAATTCCATTATTTTTGCGATATCTCTTACCGTTTTCGAGATAATCGACCTTTTCCGATTTTAGTCTTTTTGGCACTCAAAATACACAAAATTTGCATAGATTTACCGGGTGTATTCCGATAGGGGATCGAAAAATCCATTATTTTTGCGATATCTCTTACCGTTTTCGAGATAATCGACATTTTCCGATTTTAGTCTTTTTGGCACTCAAAATACACAAAATTTGCATAGATTTACCGGGTGTATTCCGATAGGGGATCGAAAAATCCATTATTTTTGCGATATCTCTTACCGTTTTCGAGATAATCGACATTTTCCGATTTTAGTCTTTTTGGCTCTCAAAATACACAAAATTTTTTAAGATTTTTTTTTTTTTCAATTTAGGACATTCAGCACTTGTTTTTTATATTTGGAAGCATAGATTTACCGGGTGTATTCCGATAGGGGATCGAAAATTCCATTATTTTTGCGATATCTCTTACCGTTTTCGAGATAATCGACCTTTTCCGATTTTAGTCTTTTTGGCACTCAAAATACACAAAATTTGCATAGATTTACCGGGTGTATTCCGATAGGGGATCGAAAAATCCATTATTTTTGCGATATCTCTTACCGTTTTCGAGATAATCGACATTTTCCGATTTTAGTCTTTTTGGCTCTCAAAATACACAAAATTTTTTAAGATTTTTTTTTTTTTCAATTTAGGACATTCAGCACTTGTTTTTTATATTTGGAAGCATAGATTTACCGGGTGTATTCCGATAGGGGATCGAAAATTCCATTATTTTTGCGATATCTCTTACCGTTTTCGAGATAATCGACCTTTTCCGATTTTAGTCTTTTTGGCACTCAAAATACACAAAATTTGCATAGATTTACCGGGTGTATTCCGATAGGGGATCGAAAAATCCATTATTTTTGCGATATCTCTTACCGTTTTCGAGATAATCGACATTTTCCGATTTTAGTCTTTTTGGCTCTCAAAATACACAAAATTTTTTAAGATTTTTTTTTTTTTCAATTTAGGACATTCAGCACTTGTTTTTTATATTTGGAAGCATAGATTTACCGGGTGTATTCCGATAGGGGATCGAAAAATCCATTATTTTTGCGATATCTCTTACCGTTTTCGAGATAATCGACATTTTCCGATTTTAGTCTTTTTGGCTCTCAAAATACACAAAATTTTTTAAGATTTTTTTTTTTTTCAATTTAGGACATTCAGCACTTGTTTTTTATATTTGGAAGCATAGATTTACCGGGTGTATTCCGATAGGGGATCGAAAATTCCATTATTTTTGCGATATCTCTTACCGTTTTCGAGATAATCGACCTTTTCCGATTTTAGTCTTTTTGGCACTCAAAATACACAAAATTTGCATAGATTTACCGGGTGTATTCCGATAGGGGATCGAAAAATCCATTATTTTTGCGATATCTCTTACCGTTTTCGAGATAATCGACATTTTCCGATTTTAGTCTTTTTGGCTCTCAAAATACACAAAATTTTTTAAGATTTTTTTTTTTTTCAATTTAGGACATTCAGCACTTGTTTTTTATATTTGGAAGCATAGATTTACCGGGTGTATTCCGATAGGGGATCGAAAATTCCATTATTTTTGCGATATCTCTTACCGTTTTCGAGATAATCGACCTTTTCCGATTTTAGTCTTTTTGGCACTCAAAATACACAAAATTTGCATAGATTTACCGGGTGTATTCCGATAGGGGATCGAAAAATCCATTATTTTTGCGATATCTCTTACCGTTTTCGAGATAATCGACATTTTCCGATTTTAGTCTTTTTGGCTCTCAAAATACACAAAATTTTTTAAGATTTTTTTTTTTTTCAATTTAGGACATTCAGCACTTGTTTTTTATATTTGGAAGCATAGATTTACCGGGTGTATTCCGATAGGGGATCCAAAATTCCATTATTTTTGCGATATCTCTTACCGTTTTCGAGATAATCGACCTTTTCCGATTTTAGTCTTTTTGGCACTCAAAATACACAAAATTTGCATAGATTTATCGGGTGTATTCCGATAGGGGATCGAAAAATCCATTATTTTTGCGATATCTCTTACCGTTTTCGAGATAATCGACATTTTCCGATTTTAGTCTTTTTGGCTCTCAAAATACACAAAATTTTTTAAGATTTTTTTTTTTTTCAATTTAGGACATTCAGCACTTGTTTTTTATATTTGGAAGCATAGATTTACCGGGTGTATTCCGATAGGGGATCGAAAATTCCATTATTTTTGCGATATCTCTTACCGTTTTCGAGATAATCGACCTTTTCCGATTTTAGTCTTTTTGGCACTCAAAATACACAAAATTTGCATAGATTTACCGGGTGTAATCCGATAGGGGATCGAAAAATCCATTGTTTTTGCGATATCTCTTACCGTTTTCGAGATAATCGACATTTTCCGATTTTAGTCTTTTTGGCTCTCAAAATACACAAAATTTTTTAAGATTTTTTTTTTTTTCAATTTAGGACATTCAGCACTTGTTTTTTTATATTTGGAAGCATAGATTTACCGGGTGTATTCCGATAGGGGATCGAAAATTCCATTATTTTTGCGATATCTCTTACCGTTTTCGAGATAATCGACCTTTTCCGATTTTAGTCTTTTTGGCACTCAAAATACACAAAATTTGCATAGATTTACCGGGTGTATTCCGATAGGGGATCGAAAAATCCATTATTTTTGCGATATCTCTTACCGTTTTCGAGATAATCGACATTTTCCGATTTTAGTCTTTTTGGCTCTCAAAATACACAACATTTTTTAAGATTTTTTTTTTTTTCAATTTAGGACATTCAGCACTTGTTTTTTATATTTGGAAGCATAGATTTACCGGGTGTATTCCGATAGGGGATCGAAAATTCCATTATTTTTGCGATATCTCTTACCGTTTTCGAGATAATCGACCTTTTCCGATTTTAGTCTTTTTGGCACTCAAAATACACAAAATTTGCATAGATTTACCGGGTGTATTCCGATAGGGGATCGAAAAATCCATTATTTTTGCGATATCTCTTACCGTTTTCGAGATAATCGACATTTTCCGATTTTAGTCTTTTTGGCTCTCAAAATACACAAAATTTTTTAAGATTTTTTTTTTTTTCAATTTAGGACATTCAGCACTTGTTTTTTATATTTGGAAGCATAGATTTACCGGGTGTATTCCGATAGGGGATCGAAAATTCCATTATTTTTGCGATATCTCTTACCGTTTTCGAGATAATCGACCTTTTCCGATTTTAGTCTTTTTGGCACTCAAAATACACAAAATTTGCATAGATTTACCGGGTGTATTCCGATAGGGGATCGAAAAATCCATTATTTTTGCGATATCTCTTACCGTTTTCGAGATAATCGACATTTTCCGATTTTAGTCTTTTTGGCTCTCAAAATACACAAAATTTTTTAAGATTTTTTTTTTTTTCAATTTAGGACATTCAGCACTTGTTTTTTATATTTGGAAGCATAGATTTACCGGGTGTATTCCGATAGGGGATCGAAAATTCCATTATTTTTGCGATATCTCTTACCGTTTTCGAGATAATCGACCTTTTCCGATTTTAGTCTTTTTGGCACTCAAAATACACAAAATTTTTTAAGATTTTTTTTTTTTTCAATTTAGGACATTCAGCACTTGTTTTTTATATTTGGAAGCATAGATTTACCGGGTGTATTCCGATAGGGGATCGAAAATTCCATTATTTTTGCGATATCTCTTACCGTTTTCGAGATAATCGACCTTTTCCGATTTTAGTCTTTTTGGCACTCAAAATACACAAAATTTGCATAGATTTACCGGGTGTATTCCGATAGGGGATCGAAAAATCCATTATTTTTGCGATATCTCTTACCGTTTTCGAGATAATCGACATTTTCCGATTTTAGTCTTTTTGGCTCTCAAAATACACAAAATTTTTTAAGATTTTTTTTTTTTTCAATTTAGGACATTCAGCACTTGTTTTTTATATTTGGAAGCATAGATTTACCGGGTGTATTCCGATAGGGGATCGAAAATTCCATTATTTTTGCGATATCTCTTACCGTTTTCGAGATAATCGACCTTTTCCGATTTTAGTCTTTTTGGCACTCAAAATACACAAAATTTGCATAGATTTACCGGGTGTATTCCGATAGGGGATCGAAAAATCCATTATTTTTGCGATATCTCTTACCGTTTTCGAGATAATCGACATTTTCCGATTTTAGTCTTTTTGGCTCTCAAAATACACAACATTTTTTAAGATTTTTTTTTTTTTCAATTTAGGACATTCAGCACTTGTTTTTTATATTTGGAAGCATAGATTTACCGGGTGTATTCCGATAGGGGATCGAAAATTCCATTATTTTTGCGATATCTCTTACCGTTTTCGAGATAATCGACCTTTTCCGATTTTAGTCTTTTTGGCACTCAAAATACACAAAATTTGCATAGATTTACCGGGTGTATTCCGATAGGGGATCGAAAAATCCATTATTTTTGCGATATCTCTTACCGTTTTCGAGATAATCGACATTTTCCGATTTTAGTCTTTTTGGCTCTCAAAATACACAAAATTTTTTAAGATTTTTTTTTTTTTCAATTTAGGACATTCAGCACTTGTTTTTTATATTTGGAAGCATAGATTTACCGGGTGTATTCCGATAGGGGATCGAAAATTCCATTATTTTTGCGATATCTCTTACCGTTTTCGAGATAATCGACCTTTTCCGATTTTAGTCTTTTTGGCACTCAAAATACACAAAATTTGCATAGATTTACCGGGTGTATTCCGATAGGGGATCGAAAAATCCATTATTTTTGCGATATCTCTTACCGTTTTCGAGATAATCGACATTTTCCGATTTTAGTCTTTTTGGCTCTCAAAATACACAAAATTTTTTAAGATTTTTTTTTCTTTCAATTTAGGACATTCAGCACTTGTTTTTTATATTTGGAAGCATAGATTTACCGGGTGTATTCCGATAGGGGATCGAAAATTCCATTATTTTTGCGATATCTCTTACCGTTTTCGAGATAATCGACCTTTTCCGATTTTAGTCTTTTTGGCACTCAAAATACACAAAATTTGCATAGATTTACCGGGTGTATTCCGATAGGGGATCGAAAAATCCATTATTTTTGCGATATCTCTTACCGTTTTCGAGATAATCGACATTTTCCGATTTTAGTCTTTTTGGCTCTCAAAATACACAAAATTTTTTAAGATTTTTTTTTTTTTCAATTTAGGACATTCAGCACTTGTTTTTTATATTTGGAAGCATAGATTTACCGGGTGTATTCCGATAGGGGATCGAAAATTCCATTATTTTTGCGATATCTCTTACCGTTTTCGAGATAATCGACCTTTTCCGATTTTAGTCTTTTTGGCACTCAAAATACACAAAATTTGCATAGATTTACCGGGTGTATTCCGATAGGGGATCGAAAAATCCATTATTTTTGCGATATCTCTTACCGTTTTCGAGATAATCGACATTTTCCGATTTTAGTCTTTTTGGCTCTCAAAATACACAAAATTTTTTAAGATTTTTTTTTTTTTCAATTTAGGACAATCAGCACTTGTTTTTTATATTTGGAAGCATAGATTTACCGGGTGTATTCCGATAGGGGATCGAAAATTCCATTATTTTTGCGATATCTCTTACCGTTTTCGAGATAATCGACCTTTTCCGATTTTAGTCTTTTTGGCACTCAAAATACACAAAATTTGCATAGATTTACCGGGTGTATTCCGATAGGGGATCGAAAAATCCATTATTTTTGCGATATCTCTTACCGTTTTCGAGATAATCGACATTTTCCGATTTTAGTCTTTTTGGCTCTCAAAATACACAACATTTTTTAAGATTTTTTTTTTTTTCAATTTAGGACATTCAGCACTTGTTTTTTATATTTGGAAGCATAGATTTACCGGGTGTATTCCGATAGGGGATCGAAAATTCCATTATTTTTGCGATATCTCTTACCGTTTTCGAGATAATCGACCTTTTCCGATTTTAGTCTTTTTGGCACTCAAAATACACAAAATTTGCATAGATTTACCGGGTGTATTCCGATAGGGGATCGAAAAATCCATTATTTTTGCGATATCTCTTACCGTTTTCGAGATAATCGACATTTTCCGATTTTAGTCTTTTTGGCTCTCAAAATACACAACATTTTTTAAGATTTTTTTTTTTTTCAATTTAGGACATTCAGCACTTGTTTTTTATATTTGGAAGCATAGATTTACCGGGTGTATTCCGATAGGGGATCGAAAATTCCATTATTTTTGCGATATCTCTTACCGTTTTCGAGATAATCGACCTTTTCCGATTTTAGTCTTTTTGGCACTCAAAATACACAAAATTTGCATAGATTTACCGGGTGTATTCCGATAGGGGATCGAAAAATCCATTATTTTTGCGATATCTCTTACCATTTTCGAGATAATCGACATTTTCCGATTTTAGTCTTTTTGGCTCTCAAAATACACAAAATTTTTTAAGATTTTTTTTTTTTTCAATTTAGGACATTCAGCACTTGTTTTTTATATTTGGAAGCATAGATTTACCGGGTGTATTCCGATAGGGGATCGAAAATTCCATTATTTTTGCGATATCTCTTACCGTTTTCGAGATAATCGACCTTTTCCGATTTTAGTCTTTTTGGCACTCAAAATACACAAAATTTGCATAGATTTACCGGGTGTATTCCGATAGGGGATCGAAAAATCCATTATTTTTGCGATATCTCTTACCGTTTTCGAGATAATCGACATTTTCCGATTTTAGTCTTTTTGGCTCTCAAAATACACAACATTTTTTAAGATTTTTCTTTTTTTCAATTTAGGACATTCAGCACTTGTTTTTTATATTTGGAAGCATAGATTTACCAGGTGTATTCCGATAGGGGATCGAAAATTCCATTATTTTTGCGATATCTCTTACCGTTTTCGAGATAATCGACCTTTTCCGATTTTAGTCTTTTTGGCACTCAAAATACACAAAATTTGCATAGATTTACCGGGTGTATTCCGATAGGGGATCGAAAAATCCATTATTTTTGCGATATCTCTTACCGTTTTCGAGATAATCGACATTTTCCGATTTTAGTCTTTTTGGCTCTCAAAATACACAAAATTTTTTAAGATTTTTTTTTTTTTCAATTTAGGACATTCAGCACTTGTTTTTTATATTTGGAAGCATAGATTTACCGGGTGTATTCCGATAGGGGATCCAAAATTCCATTATTTTTGCGATATCTCTTACCGTTTTCGAGATAATCGACCTTTTCCGATTTTAGTCTTTTTGGCACTCAAAATACACAAAATTTGCATAGATTTATCGGGTGTATTCCGATAGGGGATCGAAAAATCCATTATTTTTGCGATATCTCTTACCGTTTTCGAGATAATCGACATTTTCCGATTTTAGTCTTTTTGGCTCTCAAAATACACAAAATTTTTTAAGATTTTTTTTTTTTTCAATTTAGGACATTCAGCACTTGTTTTTTATATTTGGAAGCATAGATTTACCGGGTGTATTCCGATAGGGGATCGAAAATTCCATTATTTTTGCGATATCTCTTACCGTTTTCGAGATAATCGACCTTTTCCGATTTTAGTCTTTTTGGCACTCAAAATACACAAAATTTGCATAGATTTACCGGGTGTAATCCGATAGGGGATCGAAAAATCCATTGTTTTTGCGATATCTCTTACCGTTTTCGAGATAATCGACATTTTCCGATTTTAGTCTTTTTGGCTCTCAAAATACACAAAATTTTTTAAGATTTTTTTTTTTTTCAATTTAGGACATTCAGCACTTGTTTTTTTATATTTGGAAGCATAGATTTACCGGGTGTATTCCGATAGGGGATCGAAAATTCCATTATTTTTGCGATATCTCTTACCGTTTTCGAGATAATCGACCTTTTCCGATTTTAGTCTTTTTGGCACTCAAAATACACAAAATTTGCATAGATTTACCGGGTGTATTCCGATAGGGGATCGAAAAATCCATTATTTTTGCGATATCTCTTACCGTTTTCGAGATAATCGACATTTTCCGATTTTAGTCTTTTTGGCTCTCAAAATACACAACATTTTTTAAGATTTTTTTTTTTTTCAATTTAGGACATTCAGCACTTGTTTTTTATATTTGGAAGCATAGATTTACCGGGTGTATTCCGATAGGGGATCGAAAATTCCATTATTTTTGCGATATCTCTTACCGTTTTCGAGATAATCGACCTTTTCCGATTTTAGTCTTTTTGGCACTCAAAATACACAAAATTTGCATAGATTTACCGGGTGTATTCCGATAGGGGATCGAAAAATCCATTATTTTTGCGATATCTCTTACCGTTTTCGAGATAATCGACATTTTCCGATTTTAGTCTTTTTGGCTCTCAAAATACACAAAATTTTTTAAGATTTTTTTTTTTTTCAATTTAGGACATTCAGCACTTGTTTTTTATATTTGGAAGCATAGATTTACCGGGTGTATTCCGATAGGGGATCGAAAATTCCATTATTTTTGCGATATCTCTTACCGTTTTCGAGATAATCGACCTTTTCCGATTTTAGTCTTTTTGGCACTCAAAATACACAAAATTTGCATAGATTTACCGGGTGTATTCCGATAGGGGATCGAAAAATCCATTATTTTTGCGATATCTCTTACCGTTTTCGAGATAATCGACATTTTCCGATTTTAGTCTTTTTGGCTCTCAAAATACACAAAATTTTTTAAGATTTTTTTTTTTTTCAATTTAGGACATTCAGCACTTGTTTTTTATATTTGGAAGCATAGATTTACCGGGTGTATTCCGATAGGGGATCGAAAATTCCATTATTTTTGCGATATCTCTTACCGTTTTCGAGATAATCGACCTTTTCCGATTTTAGTCTTTTTGGCACTCAAAATACACAAAATTTGCATAGATTTACCGGGTGTATTCCGATAGGGGATCGAAAAATCCATTATTTTTGCGATATCTCTTACCGTTTTCGAGATAATCGACATTTTCCGATTTTAGTCTTTTTGGCTCTCAAAATACACAAAATTTTTTAAGATTTTTTTTTTTTTCAATTTAGGACATTCAGCACTTGTTTTTTATATTTGGAAGCATAGATTTACCGGGTGTATTCCGATAGGGGATCGAAAATTCCATTATTTTTGCGATATCTCTTACCGTTTTCGAGATAATCGACCTTTTCCGATTTTAGTCTTTTTGGCACTCAAAATACACAAAATTTGCATAGATTTACCGGGTGTATTCCGATAGGGGATCGAAAAATCCATTATTTTTGCGATATCTCTTACCGTTTTCGAGATAATCGACAATTTCCGATTTTAGTCTTTTTGGCTCTCAAAATACACAACATTTTTTAAGATTTTTTTTTTTTTCAATTTAGGACATTCAGCACTTGTTTTTTATATTTGGAAGCATAGATTTACCGGGTGTATTCCGATAGGGGATCGAAAATTCCATTATTTTTGCGATATCTCTTACCGTTTTCGAGATAATCGACCTTTTCCGATTTTAGTCTTTTTGGCACTCAAAATACACAAAATTTGCATAGATTTACCGGGTGTATTCCGATAGGGGATCGAAAAATCCATTATTTTTGCGATATCTCTTACCGTTTTCGAGATAATCGACATTTTCCGATTTTAGTCTTTTTGGCACTCAAAATACACAAAATTTGCATAGATTTACCGGGTGTATTCCGATAGGGGATCGAAAAATCCATTATTTTTGCGATATCTCTTACCGTTTTCGAGATAATCGACATTTTCCGATTTTAGTCTTTTTGGCTCTCAAAATACACAAAATTTTTTAAGATTTTTTTTTTTTTCAATTTAGGACATTCAGCACTTGTTTTTTATATTTGGAAGCATAGATTTACCGGGTGTATTCCGATAGGGGATCGAAAATTCCATTATTTTTGCGATATCTCTTACCGTTTTCGAGATAATCGACCTTTTCCGATTTTAGTCTTTTTGGCACTCAAAATACACAAAATTTGCATAGATTTACCGGGTGTATTCCGATAGGGGATCGAAAAATCCATTATTTTTGCGATATCTCTTACCGTTTTCGAGATAATCGACATTTTCCGATTTTAGTCTTTTTGGCTCTCAAAATACACAAAATTTTTTAAGATTTTTTTTTTTTCAATTTAGGACATTCAGCACTTGTTTTTTATATTTGGAAGCATAGATTTACCGGGTGTATTCCGATAGGGGATCGAAAATTCCATTATTTTTGCGATATCTCTTACCGTTTTCGAGATAATCGACCTTTTCCGATTTTAGTCTTTTTGGCACTCAAAATACACAAAATTTGCATAGATTTACCGGGTGTATTCCGATAGGGGATCGAAAAATCCATTATTTTTGCGATATCTCTTACCGTTTTCGAGATAATCGACATTTTCCGATTTTAGTCTTTTTGGCTCTCAAAATACACAACATTTTTTAAGATTTTTTTTTTTTTCAATTTAGGACATTCAGCACTTGTTTTTTATATTTGGAAGCATAGATTTACCGGGTGTATTCCGATAGGGGATCGAAAATTCCATTATTTTTGCGATATCTCTTACCGTTTTCGAGATAATCGACCTTTTCCGATTTTAGTCTTTTTGGCACTCAAAATACACAAAATTTGCATAGATTTACCGGGTGTATTCCGATAGGGGATCGAAAAATCCATTATTTTTGCGATATCTCTTACCGTTTTCGAGATAATCGACATTTTCCGATTTTAGTCTTTTTGGCTCTCAAAATACACAAAATTTTTTAAGATTTTTTTTTTTTTCAATTTAGGACATTCAGCACTTGTTTTTTATATTTGGAAGCATAGATTTACCGGGTGTATTCCGATAGGGGATCGAAAATTCCATTATTTTTGCGATATCTCTTACCGTTTTCGAGATAATCGACCTTTTCCGATTTTAGTCTTTTTGGCACTCAAAATACACAAAATTTGCATAGATTTACCGGGTGTATTCCGATAGGGGATCGAAAAATCCATTATTTTTGCGATATCTCTTACCGTTTTCGAGATAATCGACATTTTCCGATTTTAGTCTTTTTGGCTCTCAAAATACACAAAATTTTTTAAGATTTTTTTTTCTTTCAATTTAGGACATTCAGCACTTGTTTTTTATATTTGGAAGCATAGATTTACCGGGTGTATTCCGATAGGGGATCGAAAATTCCATTATTTTTGCGATATCTCTTACCGTTTTCGAGATAATCGACCTTTTCCGATTTTAGTCTTTTTGGCACTCAAAATACACAAAATTTGCATAGATTTACCGGGTGTATTCCGATAGGGGATCGAAAAATCCATTATTTTTGCGATATCTCTTACCGTTTTCGAGATAATCGACATTTTCCGATTTTAGTCTTTTTGGCTCTCAAAATACACAAACTTTTTTAAGATTTTTTTTTTTTTCAATTTAGGACATTCAGCACTTGTTTTTTATATTTGGAAGCTTAGATTTACCGGGTGTATTCCGATAGGGGATCGAAAATTCCATTATTTTTGCGATATCTCTTACCGTTTTCGAGATAATCGACCTTTTCCGATTTTAGTCTTTTTGGCACTCAAAATACACAAAATTTGCATAGATTTACCGGGTGTATTCCGATAGGGGATCGAAAAATCCATTATTTTTGCGATATCTCTTACCGTTTTCGAGATAATCGACATTTTCCGATTTTAGTCTTTTTGGCTCTCAAAATACACAACATTTTTTAAGATTTTTTTTTTTTTCAATTTAGGACATTCAGCACTTGTTTTTTATATTTGGAAGCATAGATTTACCGGGTGTATTCCGATAGGGGATCGAAAATTCCATTATTTTTGCGATATCTCTTACCGTTTTCGAGATAATCGACCTTTTCCGATTTTAGTCTTTTTGGCACTCAAAATACACAAAATTTGCATAGATTTACCGGGTGTATTCCGATAGGGGATCGAAAAATCCATTATTTTTGCGATATCTCTTACCATTTTCGAGATAATCGACATTTTCCGATTTTAGTCTTTTTGGCTCTCAAAATACACAAAATTTTTTAAGATTTTTTTTTTTTTCAATTTAGGACATTCAGCACTTGTTTTTTATATTTGGAAGCATAGATTTACCGGGTGTATTCCGATAGGGGATCGAAAATTCCATTATTTTTGCGATATCTCTTACCGTTTTCGAGATAATCGACCTTTTCCGATTTTAGTCTTTTTGGCACTCAAAATACACAAAATTTGCATAGATTTACCGGGTGTATTCCGATAGGGGATCGAAAAATCCATTATTTTTGCGATATCTCTTACCGTTTTCGAGATAATCGACATTTTCCGATTTTAGTCTTTTTGGCTCTCAAAATACACAACATTTTTTAAGATTTTTCTTTTTTTCAATTTAGGACATTCAGCACTTGTTTTTTATATTTGGAAGCATAGATTTACCGGGTGTATTCCGATAGGGGATCGAAAATTCCATTATTTTTGCGATATCTCTTACCGTTTTCGAGATAATCGACCTTTTCCGATTTTAGTCTTTTTGGCACTCAAAATACACAAAATTTGCATAGATTTACCGGGTGTATTCCGATAGGGGATCGAAAAATCCATTATTTTTGCGATATCTCTTACCGTTTTCGAGATAATCGACATTTTCCGATTTTAGTCTTTTTGGCTCTCAAAATACACAACATTTTTTAAGATTTTTTTTTTTTCAATTTAGGACATTCAGCACTTGTTTTTTATATTTGGAAGCATAGATTTACCGGGTGTATTCCGATAGGGGATCGAAAATTCCATTATTTTTGCGATATCTCTTACCGTTTTCGAGATAATCGACCTTTTCCGATTTTAGTCTTTTTGGCACTCAAAATACACAAAATTTGCATAGATTTACTGGGTGTATTCCGATAGGGGATCGAAAAATCCATTATTTTTGCGATATCTCTTACCGTTTTCGAGATAATCGACATTTTCCGATTTTAGTCTTTTTGGCTCTCAAAATACACAAAATTTTTTAAGATTTTTTTTTTTTTCAATTTAGGACATTCAGCACTTGTTTTTTATATTTGGAAGCATAGATTTACCGGGTGTATTCCGATAGGGGATCGAAAATTCCATTATTTTTGCGATATCTCTTACCGTTTTCGAGATAATCGACCTTTTCCGATTTTAGTCTTTTTGGCACTCAAAATACACAAAATTTGCATAGATTTACCGGGTGTATTCCGATAGGGGATCGAAAAATCCATTATTTTTGCGATATCTCTTACCGTTTTCGAGATAATCGACATTTTCCGATTTTAGTCTTTTTGGCTCTCAAAATACACAACATTTTTTAAGATTTTTTTTTTTTTCAATTTAGGACATTCAGCACTTGTTTTTTATATTTGGAAGCATAGATTTACCGGGTGTATTCCGATAGGGGATCGAAAATTCCATTATTTTTGCGATATCTCTTACCGTTTTCGAGATAATCGACCTTTTCCGATTTTAGTCTTTTTGGCACTCAAAATACACAAAATTTGCATAGATTTACCGGGTGTATTCCGATAGGGGATCGAAAAATCCATTATTTTTGCGATATCTCTTACCGTTTTCGAGATAATCGACATTTTCCGATTTTAGTCTTTTTGGCTCTCAAAATACACAAAATTTTTTAAGATTTTTTTTTTTTTCAATTTAGGACATTCAGCACTTGTTTTTTATATTTGGAAACATAGATTTACCGGGTGTATTCCGATAGGGGATCGAAAATTCCATTATTTTTGCGATATCTCTTACCGTTTTCGAGATAATCGACCTTTTCCGATTTTAGTCTTTTTGGCACTCAAAATACACAAAATTTGCATAGATTTACCGGGTGTATTCCGATAGGGGATCGAAAAATCCATTATTTTTGCGATATCTCTTACCGTTTTCGAGATAATCGACATTTTCCGATTTTAGTCTTTTTGGCTCTCAAAATACACAACATTTTTTAAGATTTTTTTTTTTTTCAATTTAGGACATTCAGCACTTGTTTTTTATATTTGGAAGCATAGATTTACCGGGTGTATTCCGATAGGGGATCGAAAATTCCATTATTTTTGCGATATCTCTTACCGTTTTCGAGATAATCGACCTTTTCCGATTTTAGTCTTTTTGGCACTCAAAATACACAAAATTTGCATAGATTTACCGGGTGTATTCCGATAGGGGATCGAAAAATCCATTATTTTTGCGATATCTCTTACCGTTTTCGAGATAATCGACATTTTCCGATTTTAGTCTTTTTGGCTCTCAAAATACACAAAATTTTTTAAGATTTTTTTTTTTTTCAATTTAGGACATTCAGCACTTGTTTTTTATATTTGGAAGCATAGATTTACCGGGTGTATTCCGATAGGGGATCGAAAATTCCATTATTTTTGCGATATCTCTTACCCTTTTCGAGATAATCGACCTTTTCCGATTTTAGTCTTTTTGGCACTCAAAATACACAAAATTTGCATAGATTTACCGGGTGTATTCCGATAGGGGATCGAAAAATCCATTATTTTTACGATATCTCTTACCGTTTTCGAGATAATCGACATTTTCCGATTTTAGTCTTTTTGGCTCTCAAAATACACAACATTTTTTAAGATTTTTTTTTTTTTCAATTTAGGACATTCAGCACTTGTTTTTTATATTTGGAAGCATAGATTTACCGGGTGTATTCCGATAGGGGATCGAAAATTCCATTATTTTTGCGATATCTCTTACCGTTTTCGAGATAATCGACCTTTTCCGATTTTAGTCTTTTTGGCACTCAAAATACACAAAATTTGCATAGATTTACCGGGTGTATTCCGATAGGGGATCGAAAAATCCATTATTTTTGCGATATCTCTTACCGTTTTCGAGATAATCGACATTTTCCGATTTTAGTCTTTTTGGCTCTCAAAATACACAAAATTTTTTAAGATTTTTTTTTTTTTCAATTTAGGACATTCAGCACTTGTTTTTTATATTTGGAAGCATAGATTTACCGGGTGTATTCCGATAGGGGATCGAAAATTCCATTATTTTTGCGATATCTCTTACCGTTTTCGAGATAATCGACATTTTCCGATTTTAGTCTTTTTGGCTCTCAAAATACACAAAATTTTTTAAGATTTTTTTTTTTTTCAATTTAGGACATTCAGCACTTGTTTTTTATATTTGGAAGCATAGATTTACCGGGTGTATTCCGATAGGGGATCGAAAATTCCATTATTTTTGCGATATCTCTTACCGTTTTCGAGATAATCGACCTTTTCCGATTTTAGTCTTTTTGGCACTCAAAATACACAAAATTTGCATAGATTTACCGGGTGTATTCCGATAGGGGATCGAAAAATCCATTATTTTTGCGATATCTCTTACCGTTTTCGAGATAATCGACATTTTCCGATTTTAGTCTTTTTGGCTCTCAAAATACACAAAATTTTTTAAGATTTTTTTTTTTTTCAATTTAGGACATTCAGCACTTGTTTTTTATATTTGGAAGCATAGATTTACCGGGTGTATTCCGATAGGGGATCGAAAATTCCATTATTTTTGCGATATCTCTTACCGTTTTCGAGATAATCGACCTTTTCCGATTTTAGTCTTTTTGGCACTCAAAATACACAAAATTTGCATAGATTTACCGGGTGTATTCCGATAGGGGATCGAAAAATCCATTATTTTTGCGATATCTCTTACCGTTTTCGAGATAATCGACATTTTCCGATTTTAGTCTTTTTGGCTCTCAAAATACACAAAATTTTTTAAGATTTTTTTTTTTTTCAAATTAGGACATTCAGCACTTGTTTTTTATATTTGGAAGCATAGATTTACCGGGTGTATTCCGATAGGGGATCGAAAATTCCATTATTTTTGCGATATCTCTTACCGTTTTCGAGATAATCGACCTTTTCCGATTTTAGTCTTTTTGGCACTCAAAATACACAAAATTTGCATAGATTTACCGGGTGTATTCCGATAGGGGATCGAAAAATCCATTATTTTTGCGATATCTCTTACCGTTTTCGAGATAATCGACATTTTCCGATTTTAGTCTTTTTGGCTCTCAAAATACACAACATTTTTTAAGATTTTTTTTTTTTTCAATTTAGGACATTCAGCACTTGTTTTTTATATTTGGAAGCATAGATTTACCGGGTGTATTCCGATAGGGGATCGAAAATTCCATTATTTTTGCGATAGCTCTTACCGTTTTCGAGATAATCGACCTTTTCCGATTTTAGTCTTTTTGGCACTCAAAATACACAAAATTTGCATAGATTTACCGGGTGTATTCCGATAGGGGATCGAAAAATCCATTATTTTTGCGATATCTCTTACCGTTTTCGAGATAATCGACATTTTCCGATTTTAGTCTTTTTGGCTCTCAAAATACACAAAATTTTTTAAGATTTTTTTTTTTTTCAATTTAGGACATTCAGCACTTGTTTTTTATATTTGGAAGCATAGATTTACCGGGTGTATTCCGATAGGGGATCGAAAATTCCATTATTTTTGCGATATCTCTTACCGTTTTCGAGATAATCGACCTTTTCCGATTTTAGTCTTTTTGGCACTCAAAATACACAAAATTTGCATAGATTTACCGGGTGTATTCCGATAGGGGATCGAAAAATCCATTATTTTTGCGATATCTCTTACCGTTTTCGAGATAATCGACATTTTCCGATTTTAGTCTTTTTGGCTCTCAAAATACACAACATTTTTTAAGATTTTTTTTTTTTTCAATTTAGGACATTCAGCACTTGTTTTTTATATTTGGAAGCATAGATTTACCGGGTGTATTCCGATAGGGGATCGAAAATTCCATTATTTTTGCGATATCTCTTACCGTTTTCGAGATAATCGACCTTTTCCGATTTTAGTCTTTTTGGCACTCAAAATACACAAAATTTGCATAGATTTACCGGGTGTATTCCGATAGGGGATCGAAAAATCCATTATTTTTGCGATATCTCTTACCGTTTTCGAGATAATCGACATTTTCCGATTTTAGTCCTTTTGGCTCTCAAAATACACAAAATTTTTTAAGATTTTTTTTTTTTTCAATTTAGGACATTCAGCACTTGTTTTTTATATTTGGAAGCATAGATTTACCGGGTGTATTCCGATAGGGGATCGAAAATTCCATTATTTTTGCGATATCTCTTACCGTTTTCGAGATAATCGACCTTTTCCGATTTTAGTCTTTTTGGCACTCAAAATACACAAAATTTGCATAGATTTACCGGGTGTATTCCGATAGGGGATCGAAAAATCCATTATTTTTGCGATATCTCTTACCGTTTTCGAGATAATCGACATTTTCCGATTTTAGTCTTTTTGGCTCTCAAAATACACAAAATTTTTTAAGATTTTTTTTTCTTTCAATTTAGGACATTCAGCACTTGTTTTTTATATTTGGAAGCATAGATTTACCGGGTGTATTCCGATAGGGGATCGAAAATTCCATTATTTTTGCGATATCTCTTACCGTTTTCGAGATAATCGACCTTTTCCGATTTTAGTCTTTTTGGCACTCAAAATACACAAAATTTGCATAGATTTACCGGGTGTATTCCGATAGGGGATCGAAAAATCCATTATTTTTGCGATATCTCTTACCGTTTTCGAGATAATCGACATTTTCCGATTTTAGTCTTTTTGGCTCTCAAAATACACAACATTTTTTAAGATTTTTTTTTTTTTCAATTTAGGACATTCAGCACTTGTTTTTTATATTTGGAAGCATAGATTTACCGGGAGTATTCCGATAGGGGATCGAAAATTCCATTATTTTTGCGATATCTCTTACCGTTTTCGAGATAATCGACCTTTTCCGATTTTAGTCTTTTTGGCACTCAAAATACACAAAATTTGCATAGATTTACCGGGTGTATTCCGATAGGGGATCGAAAAATCCATTATTTTTGCGATATCTCTTACCGTTTTCGAGATAATCGACATTTTCCGATTTTAGTCTTTTTGGCTCTCAAAATACACAAAATTTTTTAAGATTTTTTTTTTTTTCAATTTAGGACATTCAGCACTTGTTTTTTATATTTGGAAGCATAGATTTACCGCGTGTATTCCGATAGGGGATCGAAAATTCCATTATTTTTGCGATATCTCTTACCGTTTTCGAGATAATCGACCTTTTCCGATTTTAGTCTTTTTGGCACTCAAAATACACAAAATTTGCATAGATTTACCGGGTGTATTCCGATAGGGGATCGAAAAATCCATTATTTTTGCGATATCTCTTACCGTTTTCGAGATAATCGACATTTTCCGATTTTAGTCTTTTTGGCTCTCAAAATACACAAAATTTTTTAAGATTTTTTTTTCTTTCAATTTAGGACATTCAGCACTTGTTTTTTATATTTGGAAGCATAGATTTACCGGGTGTATTCCGATAGGGGATCGAAAATTCCATTATTTTTGCGATATCTCTTACCGTTTTCGAGATAATCGACCTTTTCCGATTTTAGTCTTTTTGGCACTCACCATACACAAAATTTGCATAGATTTACCGGGTGTATTCCGATAGGGGATCGAAAATTCCATTATTTTTGCGATATCTCTTACCGTTTTCGAGATAATCGACCTTTTCCGATTTTAGTCTTTTTGGCACTCAAAATACACAAAATTTGCATAGATTTACCGGGTGTATTCCGATAGGGGATCGAAAAATCCATTATTTTTGCGATATCTCTTACCGTTTTCGAGATAATCGATATTTTCCGATTTTAGTCTTTTTGGCTCTCAAAATACACAAAATTTTTTAAGATTTTTTTTTTTTTCAATTTAGGACATTCAGCACTTGTTTTTTATATTTGGAAGCATAGATTTACCGGGTGTATTCCGATAGGGGATCGAAAATTCCATTATTTTTGCGATATCTCTTACCGTTTTCGAGATAATCGACCTTTTCCGATTTTAGTCTTTTTGGCACTCAAAATACACAAAATTTGCATAGATTTACCGGGTGTATTCCGATAGGGGATCGAAAAATCCATTATTTTTGCGATATCTCTTACCGTTTTCGAGATAATCGACATTTTCCGATTTTAGTCTTTTTGGCTCTCAAAATACACAAAATTTTTTAAGATTTTTTTTTTTTTCAATTTAGGACATTCAGCACTTGTTTTTTATATTTGGAAGCATAGATTTACCGGGTGTATTCCGATAGGGGATCGAAAATTCCATTATTTTTGCGATATCTCTTACCGTTTTCGAGATAATCGACATTTTCCGATTTTAGTCTTTTTGGCTCTCAAAATACACAAAATTGTTTAAGATTTTTTTTTTTTTCAATTTAGGACATTCAGCACTTGTTTTTTATATTTGGAAGCATAGATTTACCGGGTGTATTCCGATAGGGGATCGAAAATTCCATTATTTTTGCGATATCACTTACCGTTTTCGAGATAATCGACCTTTTCCGATTTTAGTCTTTTTGGCACTCAAAATACACAAAATTTGCATAGATTTACCGGGTGTATTCCGATAGGGGATCGAAAAATCCATTATTTTTGCGATATCTCTTACCGTTTTCGAGATAATCGACATTTTCCGATTTTAGTCTTTTTGGCTCTCAAAATACACAAAATTTTTTAAGGTTTTTTTTTTTTTCAATTTAGGACATTCAGCACTTGTTTTTTATATTTGGAAGCATAGATTTACCGGGTGTATTCCGATAGGGGATCGAAAATTCCATTATTTTTGCGATATCTCTTACCGTTTTCGAGATAATCGACCTTTTCCGATTTTAGTCTTTTTGGCACTCAAAATACACAAAATTTGCATAGATTTACCGGGTGTATTCCGATAGGGGATCGAAAAATCCATTATTTTTGCGATATCTCTTACCGTTTTCGAGATAATCGACATTTTCCGATTTTAGTCTTTTTGGCTCTCAAAATACACAAAATTTTTTAAGGTTTTTTTTTTTTCAATTTAGGACATTCAGCACTTGTTTTTTATATTTGGAAGCATAGATTTACCGGGTGTATTCCGATAGGGGATCGAAAATTCCATTATTTTTGCGATATCTCTTACCGTTTTCGAGATAATCGACCTTTTCCGATTTTAGTCTTTTTGGCACTCAAAATACACAAAATTTGCATAGATTTACCGGGTGTATTCCGATAGGGGATCGAAAAATCCATTATTTTTGCGATATCTCTTACCGTTTTCGAGATAATCGACATTTTCCGATTTTAGTCTTTTTGGCTCTCAAAATACACAAAATTTTTTAAGATTTTTTTTTTTTTCAATTTAGGACATTCAGCACTTGTTTTTTATATTTGGAAGCATAGATTTACCGGGTGTTTTCCGATAGGGGATCGAAAATTCCATTATTTTTGCGATATCTCTTACCGTTTTCGAGATAATCGACCTTTTCCGATTTTAGTCTTTTTGGCACTCAAAATACACAAAATTTGCATAGATTTACCGGGTGTATTCCGATAGGGGATCGAAAAATCCATTATTTTTGCGATATCTCTTACCGTTTTCGAGATAATCGACATTTTCCGATTTTAGTCTTTTTGGCTCTCAAAATACACAAAATTTTTTAAGATTTTTTTTTTTTTCAATTTAGGACATTCAGCACTTGTTTTTTATATTTGGAAGCATAGATTTACCGGGTGTATTCCGATAGGGGATCGAAAATTCCATTATTTTTGCGATATCTCTTACCGTTTTCGAGATAATCGACCTTTTCCGATTTTAGTCTTTTTGGCACTCAAAATACACAAAATTTGCATAGATTTACCGGGTGTATTCCGATAGGGGATCGAAAAATCCATTATTTTTGCGATATCTCTTACCGTTTTCGAGATAATCGACATTTTCCGATTTTAGTCTTTTTGGCACTCAAAATACACAAAATTTGCATAGATTTACCGGGTGTATTCCGATAGGGGATCGAAAAATCCATTATTTTTGCGATATCTCTTACCGTTTTCGAGATAATCGACATTTTCCGATTTTAGTCTTTTTGGCTCTCAAAATACACAAAATTTTTTAAGATTTTTTTTTTTTTCAATTTAGGACATTCAGCACTTGTTTTTTATATTTGGAAGCATAGATTTTCCGGGTGTATTCCGATAGGGGATCGAAAATTCCATTATTTTTGCGATATCTCTTACCGTTTTCGAGATAATCGACATTTTCCGATTTTAGTCTTTTTGGCACTCAAAATACACAAAATTTGCATAGATTTACCGGGTGTATTCCGATAGGGGATCGAAAAATCCATTATTTTTGCGATATCTCTTACCGTTTTCGAGATAATCGATATTTTCCGATTTTAGTCTTTTTGGCTCTCAAAATACACAAAATTTTTTAAGATTTTTTTTTTTTTCAATTTAGGACATTCAGCACTTGTTTTTTATATTTGGAAGCATAGATTTACCGGGTGTATTCCGATAGGGGATCGAAAATTCCATTATTTTTGCGATATCTCTTACCGTTTTCGAGATAATCGACCTTTTCCGATTTTAGTCTTTTTGGCACTCAAAATACACAAAATTTGCATAGATTTACCGGGTGTATTCCGATAGGGGATCGAAAAATCCATTATTTTTGCGATATCTCTTACCGTTTTCGAGATAATCGACATTTTCCGATTTTAGTCTTTTTGGCTCTCAAAATACACAAAATTTTTTAAGATTTTTTTTTTTTTCAATTTAGGACATTCAGCACTTGTTTTTTATATTTGGAAGCATAGATTTACCGGGTGTATTCCGATAGGGGATCGAAAATTCCATTATTTTTGCGATATCTCTTACCGTTTTCGAGATAATCGACATTTTCCGATTTTAGTCTTTTTGGCTCTCAAAATACACAAAATTGTTTAAGATTTTTTTTTTTTTCAATTTAGGACATTCAGCACTTGTTTTTTATATTTGGAAGCATAGATTTACCGGGTGTATTCCGATAGGGGATCGAAAATTCCATTATTTTTGCGATATCACTTACCGTTTTCGAGATAATCGACCTTTTCCGATTTTAGTCTTTTTGGCACTCAAAATACACAAAATTTGCATAGATTTACCGGGTGTATTCCGATAGGGGATCGAAAAATCCATTATTTTTGCGATATCTCTTACCGTTTTCGAGATAATCGACATTTTCCGATTTTAGTCTTTTTGGCTCTCAAAATACACAAAATTTTTTAAGGTTTTTTTTTTTTTCAATTTAGGACATTCAGCACTTGTTTTTTATATTTGGAAGCATAGATTTACCGGGTGTATTCCGATAGGGGATCGAAAATTCCATTATTTTTGCGATATCTCTTACCGTTTTCGAGATAATCGACCTTTTCCGATTTTAGTCTTTTTGGCACTCAAAATACACAAAATTTGCATAGATTTACCGGGTGTATTCCGATAGGGGATCGAAAAATCCATTATTTTTGCGATATCTCTTACCGTTTTCGAGATAATCGACATTTTCCGATTTTAGTCTTTTTGGCTCTCAAAATACACAAAATTTTTTAAGGTTTTTTTTTTTTCAATTTAGGACATTCAGCACTTGTTTTTTATATTTGGAAGCATAGATTTACCGGGTGTATTCCGATAGGGGATCGAAAATTCCATTATTTTTGCGATATCTCTTACCGTTTTCGAGATAATCGACCTTTTCCGATTTTAGTCTTTTTGGCACTCAAAATACACAAAATTTGCATAGATTTACCGGGTGTATTCCGATAGGGGATCGAAAAATCCATTATTTTTGCGATATCTCTTACCGTTTTCGAGATAATCGACATTTTCCGATTTTAGTCTTTTTGGCTCTCAAAATACACAAAATTTTTTAAGATTTTTTTTTTTTTCAATTTAGGACATTCAGCACTTGTTTTTTATATTTGGAAGCATAGATTTACCGGGTGTTTTCCGATAGGGGATCGAAAATTCCATTATTTTTGCGATATCTCTTACCGTTTTCGAGATAATCGACCTTTTCCGATTTTAGTCTTTTTGGCACTCAAAATACACAAAATTTGCATAGATTTACCGGGTGTATTCCGATAGGGGATCGAAAAATCCATTATTTTTGCGATATCTCTTACCGTTTTCGAGATAATCGACATTTTCCGATTTTAGTCTTTTTGGCTCTCAAAATACACAAAATTTTTTAAGATTTTTTTTTTTTTCAATTTAGGACATTCAGCACTTGTTTTTTATATTTGGAAGCATAGATTTACCGGGTGTATTCCGATAGGGGATCGAAAATTCCATTATTTTTGCGATATCTCTTACCGTTTTCGAGATAATCGACCTTTTCCGATTTTAGTCTTTTTGGCACTCAAAATACACAAAATTTGCATAGATTTACCGGGTGTATTCCGATAGGGGATCGAAAAATCCATTATTTTTGCGATATCTCTTACCGTTTTCGAGATAATCGACATTTTCCGATTTTAGTCTTTTTGGCTCTCAAAATACACAAAATTTTTTAAGATTTTTTTTTTTTCAATTTAGGACATTCAGCACTTGTTTTTTATATTTGGAAGCATAGATTTACCGGGTGTATTCCGATAGGGGATCGAAAATTCCATTATTTTTGCGATATCTCTTACCGTTTTCGAGATAATCGACCTTTTCCGATTTTAGTCTTTTTGGCACTCAAAATACACAAAATTTGCATAGATTTACCGGGTGTATTCCGATAGGGGATCGAAAAATCCATTATTTTTGCGATATCTCTTACCGTTTTCGAGATAATCGACATTTTCCGATTTTAGTCTTTTTGGCTCTCAAAATACACAAAATTTTTTAAGGTTTTTTTTTTTTTCAATTTAGGACATTCAGCACTTGTTTTTTATATTTGGAAGCATAGATTTACCGGGTGTATTCCGATAGGGGATCGAAAAATCCATTATTTTTGCGATATCTCTTACCGTTTTCGAGATAATCGACATTTTCCGATTTTAGTCTTTTTGGCTCTCAAAATACACAAAATTTTTTAAAATTTTTTTTTTTTTCAATTTAGGACATTCAGCACTTGTTTTTTATATTTGGAAGCATAGATTTACCGGGTGTATTCCGATAGGGGATCGAAAATTCCATTATTTTTGCGATATCTCTTACCGTTTTCGAGATAATCGACCTTTTCCGATTTTAGTCTTTTTGGCACTCAAAATACACAAAATTTGCATAGGTTTACCGGGTGTATTCCGATAGGGGATCGAAAAATCCATTATTTTTGCGATATCTCTTACCGTTTTCGAGATAATCGACATTTTCCGATTTTAGTCTTTTTGGCTCTCAAAATACACAAAATTTTTTAAGATTTTTTTTTTTTTCAATTTAGGACATTCAGCACTTGTTTTTTATATTTGGAAGCATAGATTTACCGGGTGTATTCCGATAGGGGATCGAAAATTCCATTATTTTTGCGATATCTCTTACCGTTTTCGAGATAATCGACATTTTCCGATTTTAGTCTTTTTGGCTCTCAAAATACACAAAATTGTTTAAGATTTTTTTTTTTTTCAATTTAGGACATTCAGCACTTGTTTTTTATATTTGGAAGCATAGATTTACCGGGTGTATTCCGATAGGGGATCGAAAATTCCATTATTTTTGCGATATCACTTACCGTTTTCGAGATAATCGACCTTTTCCGATTTTAGTCTTTTTGGCACTCAAAATACACAAAATTTGCATAGATTTACCGGGTGTATTCCGATAGGGGATCGAAAAATCCATTATTTTTGCGATATCTCTTACCGTTTTCGAGATAATCGACATTTTCCGATTTTAGTCTTTTTGGCTCTCAAAATACACAAAATTTTTTAAGGTTTTTTTTTTTTTCAATTTAGGACATTCAGCACTTGTTTTTTATATTTGGAAGCATAGATTTACCGGGTGTATTCCGATAGGGGATCGAAAATTCCATTATTTTTGCGATATCTCTTACCGTTTTCGAGATAATCGACCTTTTCCGATTTTAGTCTTTTTGGCACTCAAAATACACAAAATTTGCATAGATTTACCGGGTGTATTCCGATAGGGGATCGAAAAATCCATTATTTTTGCGATATCTCTTACCGTTTTCGAGATAATCGACATTTTCCGATTTTAGTCTTTTTGGCTCTCAAAATACACAAAATTTTTTAAGGTTTTTTTTTTTTCAATTTAGGACATTCAGCACTTGTTTTTTATATTTGGAAGCATAGATTTACCGGGTGTATACCGATAGGGGATCGAAAATTCCATTATTTTTGCGATATCTCTTACCGTTTTCGAGATAATCGACCTTTTCCGATTTTAGTCTTTTTGGCACTCAAAATACACAAAATTTGCATAGATTTACCGGGTGTATTCCGATAGGGGATCGAAAAATCCATTATTTTTGCGATATCTCTTACCGTTTTCGAGATAATCGACATTTTCCGATTTTAGTCTTTTTGGCTCTCAAAATACACAAAATTTTTTAAGGTTTTTTTTTTTTTCAATTTAGGACATTCAGCACTTGTTTTTTATATTTGGAAGCATAGATTTACCGGGTGTATTCCGATAGGGGATCGAAAAATCCATTATTTTTGCGATATCTCTTACCGTTTTCGAGATAATCGACATTTTCCGATTTTAGTCTTTTTGGCTCTCAAAATACACAAAATTTTTTAAGGTTTTTTTTTTTTCAATTTAGGACATTCAGCACTTGTTTTTTATATTTGGAAGCATAGATTTACCGGGTGTATTCCGATAGGGGATCGAAAATTCCATTATTTTTGCGATATCTCTTACCGTTTTCGAGATAATCGACCTTTTCCGATTTTAGTCTTTTTGGCACTCAAAATACACAAAATTTGCATAGATTTACCGTTTGTATTCCGATAGGGGATCGAAAAATCCATTATTTTTGCGATATCTCTTACCGTTTTCGAGATAATCGACATTTTCCGATTTTAGTCTTTTTGGCTCTCAAAATACACAAAATTTTTTAAGGTTTTTTTTTTTTTCAATTTAGGACATTCAGCACTTGTTTTTTATATTTGGAAGCATAGATTTACCGGGTGTATTCCGATAGGGGATCGAAAATTCCATTATTTTTGCGATATCTCTTACCGTTTTCGAGATAATCGACCTTTTCCGATTTTAGTCTTTTTGGCACTCAAAATACACAAAATTTGCATAGATTTACCGGGTGTATTCCGATAGGGGATCGAAAAATCCATTATTTTTGCGATATCTCTTACCGTTTTCGAGATACTCGACATTTTCCGATTTTAGTCTTTTTGGCTCTCAAAATACACAAAATTTTTTAAGATTTTTTTTTTTTTCAATTTAGGACATTCAGCACTTGTTTTTTATATTTGGAAGCATAGATTTACCGGGTGTTTTCCGATAGGGGACCGAAAATTCCATTATTTTTGCGATATCTCTTACCGTTTTCGAGATAATCGACCTTTTCCGATTTTAGTCTTTTTGGCACTCAAAATACACAAAATTTGCATAGATTTACCGGGTGTATTCCGATAGGGGATCGAAAAATCCATTATTTTTGCGATATCTCTTACCGTTTTCGAGATAATCGACATTTTCCGATTTTAGTCTTTTTGGCTCTCAAAATACACAAAATTTTTTAAGATTTTTTTTTTTTTCAATTTAGGACATTCAGCACTTGTTTTTTATATTTGGAAGCATAGATTTACCGGGTGTATTCCGATAGGGGATCGAAAATTCCATTATTTTTGCGATATCTCTTACCGTTTTCGAGATAATCGACCTTTTCCGATTTTAGTCTTTTTGGCACTCAAAATACACAAAATTTGCATAGATTTACCGGGTGTATTCCGATAGGGGATCGAAAAATCCATTATTTTTGCGATATCTCTTACCGTTTTCGAGATAATCGACATTTTCCGATTTTAGTCTTTTTGGCTCTCAAAATACACAAAATTTTTTAAGATTTTTTTTTTTTTCAATTTAGGACATTCAGCACTTGTTTTTTATATTTGGAAGTATAGATTTACCGGGTGTATTCCGATGGGGGATCGAAAATTCCATTATTTTTGCGATATCTCTTACCGTTTTCGAGATAATCGACCTTTTCCGATTTTAGTCTTTTTGGCACTCAAAATACACAAAATTTGCATAGATTTACCGGGTGTATTCCGATAGGGGATCGAAAAATCCATTATTTTTGCGATATCTCTTACCGTTTTCGAGATAATCGACATTTTCCGATTTTAGTCTTTTTGGCTCTCAAAATACACAAAATTTTTTAAGATTTTTTTTTTTTTCAATTTAGGACATTCAGCACTTGTTTTTTATATTTGGAAGCATAGATTTACCGCGTGTATTCCGATAGGGGATCGAAAATTCCATTATTTTTGCGATATCTCTTACCGTTTTCGAGATAATCGACCTTTTCCGATTTTAGTCTTTTTGGCACTCAAAATACACAAAATTTGCATAGATTTACCGGGTGTATTCCGATAGGGGATCGAAAAATCCATTATTTTTGCGATATCTCTTACCGTTTTCGAGATAATCGACATTTTCCGATTTTAGTCTTTTTGGCTCTCAAAATAGACAAAATTTTTTAAGATTTTTTTTTTTTTCAATTTAGGACATTCAGCACTTGTTTTTTTATATTTGGAAGCATAGATTTACCGGGTGTATTCCGATAGGGGATCGAAAATTCCATTATTTTTGCGATATCACTTACCGTTTTCGAGATAATCGACCTTTTCCGATTTTAGTCTTTTTGGCACTCAAAATACACAAAATTTGCATAGATTTACCGGGTGTATTCCGATAGGGGATCGAAAAATCCATTATTTTTGCGATATCTCTTACCGTTTTCGAGATAATCGACATTTTCCGATTTTAGTCTTTTTGGCTCTCAAAATACACAAAATTTTTTAAGATTTTTTTTTTTTTCAATTTAGGACATTCAGCACTTGTTTCTTATATTTGGAAGCATAGATTTACCGGGTGTATTCCGATAGGGGATCGAAAATTCCATTATTTTTGCGATATCTCTTACCGTTTTCGAGATAATCGACCTTTTCCGATTTTAGTCTTTTTGGCACTCAAAATACACAAAATTTGCATAGATTTACCAGGTGTATTCCGATAGGGGATCGAAAAATCCATTATTTTTGCGATATCTCTTACCGTTTTCGAGATAATCGACATTTTCCGATTTTAGTCTTTTTGGCTCTCAAAATACACAAAATTTTTAAGGATTTTTTTTTTTTTCAATTTAGGACATTCAGCACTTGTTTTTTATATTTGGAAGCATAGATTTACTGGGTGTTTTCCGATAGGGGATCGAAAATTCCATTATTTTTGCGATATCTCTTACCGTTTTCGAGATAATCGACCTTTTCCGATTTTAGTCTTTTTGGCACTCAAAATACACAAAATTTGCATAGATTTACCGGGTGTATTCCGATAGGGGATCGAAAAATCTATTATTTTTGCGATATCTCTTACCGTTTTCGAGATAATCGACATTTTCCGATTTTAGTCTTTTTGGCTCTCAAAATACACAAAATTTTTTAAGATTTTTTTTTTTTTCAATTTAGGACATTCAGCACTTGTTTTTTATATTTGGAAGCATAGATTTACCGGGTGTATTCCGATAGGGGATCGAAAATTCCATTATTTTTGCGATATCTCTTACCGTTTTCGAGATAATCGACCTTTTCCGATTTTAGTCTTTTTGGCACTCAAAATACACAAAATTTGCATAGATTTACCGGGTGTATTCCGATAGGGGATCGAAAAATCCATTATTTTTGCGATATCTCGTACCGTTTTCGAGATAATCGACATTTTCCGATTTTAGTCTTTTTGGCTCTCAAAATACACAAAATTTTTTAAGATTTTTTTTTTTTTCAATTTAGGACATTCAGCACTTGTTTTTTATATTTGGAAGCATAGATTTTCCGGGTGTATTCCGATAGGGGATCGAAAATTCCATTATTTTTGCGATATCTCTTACCGTTTTCGAGATAATCGACATTTTCCGATTTTAGTCTTTTTGGCACTCAAAATACACAAAATTTGCATAGATTTACCGGGTGTATTCCGATAGGGGATCGAAAAATCCATTATTTTTGCGATATCTCTTACCGTTTTCGAGATAATCGACATTTTCCGATTTTAGTCTTTTTGGCTCTCAAAATACACAAAATTTTTTAAGATTTTTTTTTTTTTCAATTTAGGACATTCAGCACTTGTTTTTTATATTTGGAAGCATAGATTTACCGGGTGTATTCCGATAGGGGATCGAAAATTCCATTATTTTTGCGATATCTCTTACCGTTTTCGAGATAATCGACCTTTTCCGATTTTAGTCTTTTTGGCACTCAAAATACACAAAATTTGCATAGATTTACCGGGTGTATTCCGATAGGGGATCGAAAAATCCATTATTTTTGCGATATCTCTTACCGTTTTCGAGATAATCGACATTTTCCGATTTTAGTCTTTTTGGCTCTCAAAATACACAAAATTTTTTAAGATTTTTTTTTTTTTCAATTTAGGACATTCAGCACTTGTTTTTTATATTTGGAAGCATAGATTTACCGGGTGTATTCCGATAGGGGATCGAAAATTCCATTATTTTTGCGATATCTCTTACCGTTTTCGAGATAATCGACATTTTCCGATTTTAGTCTTTTTGGCTCTCAAAATACACAAAATTGTTTAAGATTTACCGGGTTTATTCCGATAGGGGATCGAAAAATCCATTATTTTTGCGATATCTCTTACCGTTTTCGAGATAATCGACCTTTTCCGATTTTAGTCTTTTTGGCACTCAAAATACACAAAATTTGCATAGATTTACCGGGTTTATTCCGATAGGGGATCGAAAAATCCATTATTTTTGCGATATCTCTTACCGTTTTCGAGATAATCGACATTTTCCGATTTTAGTCTTTTTGGCTCTCAAAATACACAAAATTTTTTAAGATTTTTTTTTTTTTCAATTTAGGACATTCAGCACTTGTTTTTTATATTTGGAAGCATAGATTTACCGGGTGTATTCCGATAGGGGATCGAAAATTCCATTATTTTTGCGATATCTCTTACCGTTTTCGAGATAATCGACATTTTCCGATTTTAGTCTTTTTGGCACTCAAAATACACAAAATTTGCATAGATTTACCGGGTGTATTCCGATAGGGGATCGAAAAATCCATTATTTTTGCGATATCTCTTACCGTTTTCGAGATAATCGACATTTTCCGATTTTAGTCTTTTTGGCTCTCAAAATAAACAAAATTTTTTAAGATTTTTTTTTTTTTCAATTTAGGACATTCAGCACTTGTTTTTTATATTTGGAAGCATAGTTTTACCGGGTGTATTCCGATAGGGGATCGAAAATTCCATTATTTTTGCGATATCTCTTACCGTTTTCGAGATAATCGACCTTTTCCGATTTTAGTCTTTTTGGCACTCAAAATACACAAAATTTGCATAGATTTACCGGGTGTATTCCGATAGGGGATCGAAAAATCCATTATTTTTGCGATATCTCTTACCGTTTTCGAGATAATCGACATTTTCCGATTTTAGTCTTTTTGGCTCTCAAAATACACAAAATTTTTTAAGATTTTTTTTTTTTTCAATTTAGGACATTCAGCACTTGTTTTTTATATTTGGAAGCATAGATTTACCGGGTGTATTCCGATAGGGGATCGAAAATTCCATTATTTTTGCGATATCTCTTACCGTTTTCGAGATAATCGACCTTTTCCGATTTTAGTCTTTTTGGCACTCAAAATACACAAAATTTGCATAGATTTACCGGGTGTATTCCGATAGGGGATCGAAAAATCCATTATTTTTGCGATATCTCTTACCGTTTTCGAGATAATCGACATTTTCCGATTTTAGTCTTTTTGGCTCTCAAAATACACAAAATTTTTTAAGATTTTTTTTTTTTTCAATTTAGGACATTCAGCACTTGTTTTTTATATTTGGAAGCATAGATTTTCCGGGTGTATTCCGATAGGGGATCGAAAATTCCATTATTTTTGCGATATCTCTTACCGTTTTCGAGATAATCGACATTTTCCGATTTTAGTCTTTTTGGCACTCAAAATACACAAAATTTGCATAGATTTACCGGGTGTATTCCGATAGGGGATCGAAAAATCCATTATTTTTGCGATATCTCTTACCGTTTTCGAGATAATCGACATTTTCCGATTTTAGTCTTTTTGGCTCTCAAAATACACAAAATTTTTTAAGATTTTTTTTTTTTTCAATTTAGGACATTCAGCACTTGTTTTTTTATATTTGGAAGCATAGATTTACCGGGTGTATTCCGATAGGGGATCGAAAATTCCATTATTTTTGCGATATCTCTTACCGTTTTCGAGATAATCGACCTTTTCCGATTTTAGTCTTTTTGGCACTCAAAATACACAAAATTTGCATAGATTTACCGGGTGTATTCCGATAGGGGATCGAAAAATCCATTATTTTTGCGATATCTCTTACCGTTTTCGAGATAATCGACATTTTCCGATTTTAGTCTTTTTGGCTCTCAAAATACACAAAATTTTTTAAGATTTTTTTTTTTTTCAATTTAGGACATTCAGCACTTGTTTTTTATATTTGGAAGCATAGATTTTCCGGGTGTATTCCGATAGGGGATCGAAAATTCCATTATTTTTGCGATATCTCTTACCGTTTTCGAGATAATCGACATTTTCCGATTTTAGTCTTTTTGGCACTCAAAATACACAAAATTTGCATAGATTTACCGGGTGTATTCCGATAGGGGATCGAAAAATCCATTATTTTTGCGATATCTCTTACCGTTTTCGAGATAATCGACATTTTCCGATTTTAGTCTTTTTGGCTCTCAAAATACACAAAATTTTTTAAGATTTTTTTTTTTTTCAATTTAGGACATTCAGCACTTGTTTTTTATATTTGGAAGCATAGATTTACCGGGTGTATTCCGATAGGGGATCGAAAATTCCATTATTTTTGCGATATCTCTTACCGTTTTCGAGATAATCGACATTTTCCGATTTTAGTCTTTTTGGCTCTCAAAATACACAAAATTGTTTAAGATTTTTTTTTTTTTCAATTTAGGACATTCAGCACTTGTTTTTTATATTTGGAAGCATAGATTTACCGGGTGTATTCCGATAGGGGATCGAAAATTCCATTATTTTTGCGATATCACTTACCGTTTTCGAGATAATCGACCTTTTCCGATTTTAGTCTTTTTGGCACTCAAAATACACAAAATTTGCATAGATTTACCGGGTGTATTCCGATAGGGGATCGAAAAATCCATTATTTTTGCGATATCTCTTACCGTTTTCGAGATAATCGACATTTTCCGATTTTAGTCTTTTTGGCTCTCAAAATACACAAAATTTTTTAAGATTTTTTTTTTTTTCAATTTAGGACATTCAGCACTTGTTTTTTATATTTGGAAGCATAGATTTACCGGGTGTATTCCGATAGGGGATCGAAAATTCCATTATTTTTGCGATATCTCTTACCTTTTTCGAGATAATCGACATTTTCCGATTTTAGTCTTTTTGGCACTCAAAATACACAAAATTTGCATAGATTTACCGGGTGTATTCCGATAGGGGATCGAAAAATCCATTATTTTTGCGATATCTCTTACCGTTTTCGAGATAATCGACATTTTCCGATTTTAGTCTTTTTGGCTCTCAAAATACACAAAATTTTTTAAGATTTTTTTTTTTTTCAATTTAGGACATTCAGCACTTGTTTTTTATATTTGGAAGCATAAATTTACCGGGTGTATTCCGATAGGGGATCGAAAATTCCATTATTTTTGCGATATCTCTTACCGTTTTCGAGATAATCGACCTTTTCCGATTTTAGTCTTTTTGGCACTCAAAATACACAAAATTTGCATAGATTTACCGGGTGTATTCCGATAGGGGATCGAAAAATCCATTATTTTTGCGATATCTCTTACCGTTTTCGAGATAATCGACATTTTCCGATTTTAGTCTTTTTGGCTCTCAAAATACACAAAATTTTTTAAGATTTTTTTTTTTTTCAATTTAGGACATTCAGCACTTGTTTTTTATATTTGGAAGCATAGATTTACCGGGTGTATTCCGATAGGGGATCGAAAATTCCATTATTTTTGCGATATCTCTTACCGTTTTCGAGATAATCGACCTTTTCCGATTTTAGTCTTTTTGGCACTCAAAATACACAAAATTTGCATAGTTTTACCGGGTGTATTCCGATAGGGGATCGAAAAATCCATTATTTTTGCGATATCTCTTACCGTTTTCGAGATAATCGACATTTTCCGATTTTAGTCTTTTTGGCTCTCAAAATACACAAAATTTTTTAAGATTTTTTTTTTTTTCAATTTAGGACATTCAGCACTTGTTTTTTATATTTGGAAGTATAGATTTACCGGGTGTATTCCGATGGGGGATCGAAAATTCCATTATTTTTGCGATATCTCTTACCGTTTTCGAGATAATCGACCTTTTCCGATTTTAGTCTTTTTGGCACTCAAAATACACAAAATTTGCATAGATTTACCGGGTGTATTCCGATAGGGGATCGAAAAATCCATTATTTTTGCGATATCTCTTACCGTTTTCGAGATAATCGACATTTTCCGATTTTAGTCTTTTTGGCTCTCAAAATACACAAAATTTTTTAAGATTTTTTTTTTTTTCAATTTAGGACATTCAGCACTTGTTTTTTATATTTGGAAGCATAGATTTACCGCGTGTATTCCGATAGGGGATCGAAAATTCCATTATTTTTGCGATATCTCTTACCGTTTTCGAGATAATCGACCTTTTCCGATTTTAGTCTTTTTGGCACTCAAAATACACAAAATTTGCATAGATTTACCGGGTGTATTCCGATAGGGGATCGAAAAATCCATTATTTTTGCGATATCTCTTACCGTTTTCGAGATAATCGACATTTTCCGATTTTAGTCTTTTTGGCTCTCAAAATACACAAAATTTTTTAAGATTTTTTTTTTTTTCAATTTAGGACATTCAGCACTTGTTTTTTTATATTTGGAAGCATAGATTTACCGGGTGTATTCCGATAGGGGATCGAAAATTCCATTATTTTTGCGATATCACTTACCGTTTTCGAGATAATCGACCTTTTCCGATTTTAGTCTTTTTGGCACTCAAAATACACAAAATTTGCATAGATTTACCGGGTGTATTCCGATAGGGGATCGAAAAATCCATTATTTTTGCGATATCTCTTACCGTTTTCGAGATAATCGACATTTTCCGATTTTAGTCTTTTTGGCTCTCAAAATACACAAAATTTTTTAAGATTTTTTTTTTTTTCAATTTAGGACATTCAGCACTTGTTTCTTATATTTGGAAGCATAGATTTACCGGGTGTATTCCGATAGGGGATCGAAAATTCCATTATTTTTGCGATATCTCTTACCGTTTTCGAGATAATCGACCTTTTCCGATTTTAGTCTTTTTGGCACTCAAAATACACAAAATTTGCATAGATTTACCAGGTGTATTCCGATAGGGGATCGAAAAATCCATTATTTTTGCGATATCTCTTACCGTTTTCGAGAAAATCGACATTTTCCGATTTTAGTCTTTTTGGCTCTCAAAATACACAAAATTTTTTAAGATTTTTTTTTTTTTCAATTTAGGACATTCAGCACTTGTTTTTTATATTTGGAAGCATAGATTTACCGGGTGTTTTCCGATAGGGGATCGAAAATTCCATTATTTTTGCGATATCTCTTACCGTTTTCGAGATAATCGACCTTTTCCGATTTTAGTCTTTTTGGCACTCAAAATACACAAAATTTGCATAGATTTACCGGGTGTATTTCGATAGGGGATCGAAAAATCTATTATTTTTGCGATATCTCTTACCGTTTTCGAGATAATCGACATTTTCCGATTTTAGTCTTTTTGGCTCTCAAAATACACAAAATTTTTTAAGATTTTTTTTTTTTTCAATTTAGGACATTCAGCACTTGTTTTTTATATTTGGAAGCATAGATTTACCGGGTGTATTCCGATAGGGGATCGAAAATTCCATTATTTTTGCGATATCTCTTACCGTTTTCGAGATAATCGACCTTTTCCGATTTTAGTCTTTTTGGCACTCAAAATACACAAAATTTGCATAGATTTACCGGGTGTATTCCGATAGGGGATCGAAAAATCCATTATTTTTGCGATATCTCGTACCGTTTTCGAGATAATCGACATTTTCCGATTTTAGTCTTTTTGGCTCTCAAAATACACAAAATTTTTTAAGATTTTTTTTTTTTTCAATTTAGGACATTCAGCACTTGTTTTTTATATTTGGAAGCATTGATTTTCCGGGTGTATTCCGATAGGGGATCGAAAATTCCATTATTTTTGCGATATCTCTTACCGTTTTCGAGATAATCGACATTTTCCGATTTTAGTCTTTTTGGCACTCAAAATACACAAAATTTGCATAGATTTACCGGGTGTATTCCGATAGGGGATCGAAAAATCCATTATTTTTGCGATATCTCTTACCGTTTTCGAGATAATCGACATTTTCCGATTTTAGTCTTTTTGGCTCTCAAAATACACAAAATTTTTTAAGATTTTTTTTTTTTTCAATTTAGGACATTCAGCACTTGTTTTTTATATTTGGAAGCATAGATTTACCGGGTGTATTCCGATAGGGGATCGAAAATTCCATTATTTTTGCGATATCTCTTACCGTTTTCGAGATAATCGACCTTTTCCGATTTTAGTCTTTTTGGCACTCAAAATACACAAAATTTGCATAGATTTACCGGGTGTATTCCGATAGGGGATCGAAAAATCCATTATTTTTGCGATATCTCTTACCGTTTTCGAGATAATCGACATTTTCCGATTTTAGTCTTTTTGGCTCTCAAAATACACAAAATTTTTTAAGATTTTTTTTTTTTTCAATTTAGGACATTCAGCACTTGTTTTTTATATTTGGAAGCATAGATTTACCGGGTGTATTCCGATAGGGGATCGAAAATTCCATTATTTTTGCGATATCTCTTACCGTTTTCGAGATAATCGACATTTTCCGATTTTAGTCTTTTTGGCTCTCAAAATACACAAAATTGTTTAAGATTTTTTTTTTTTTCAATTTAGGACATTCAGCACTTGTTTTTTATATTTGGAAGCATAGATTTACCGGGTGTATTCCGATAGGGGATCGAAAATTCCATTATTTTTGCGATATCACTTACCGTTTTCGAGATAATCGACCTTTTCCGATTTTAGTCTTTTTGGCACTCAAAATACACAAAATTTGCATAGATTTACCGGGTTTATTCCGATAGGGGATCGAAAAATCCATTATTTTTGCGATATCTCTTACCGTTTTCGAGATAATCGACATTTTCCGATTTTAGTCTTTTTGGCTCTCAAAATACACAAAATTTTTTAAGATTTTTTTTTTTTTCAATTTAGGACATTCAGCACTTGTTTTTTATATTTGGAAGCATAGATTTACCGGGTGTATTCCGATAGGGGATCGAAAATTCCATTATTTTTGCGATATCTTTTACCGTTTTCGAGATAATCGACATTTTCCGATTTTAGTCTTTTTGGCACTCAAAATACACAAAATTTGCATAGATTTACCGGGTGTATTCCGATAGGGGATCGAAAAATCCATTATTTTTGCGATATCTCTTACCGTTTTCGAGATAATCGACATTTTCCGATTTTAGTCTTTTTGGCTCTCAAAATACACAAAATTTTTTAAGATTTTTTTTTTTTTCAATTTAGGACATTCAGCACTTGTTTTTTATATTTGGAAGCATAGTTTTACCGGGTGTATTCCGATAGGGGATCGAAAATTCCATTATTTTTGCGATATCTCTTACCGTTTTCGAGATAATCGACCTTTTCCGATTTTAGTCTTTTTGGCACTCAAAATACACAAAATTTGCATAGATTTACCGGGTGTATTCCGATAGGGGATCGAAAAATCCATTATTTTTGCGATATCTCTTACCGTTTTCGAGATAATCGACATTTTCCGATTTTAGTCTTTTTGGCTCTCAAAATACACAAAATTTTTTAAGATTTTTTTTTTTTTCAATTTAGGACATTCAGCACTTGTTTTTTATATTTGGAAGCATAGATTTACCGGGTGTATTCCGATAGGGGATCGAAAATTCCATTATTTTTGCGATATCTCTTACCGTTTTCGAGATAATCGACCTTTTCCGATTTTAGTCTTTTTGGCACTCAAAATACACAAAATTTGCATAGATTTACCGGGTGTATTCCGATAGGGGATCAAAAAATCCATTATTTTTGCGATATCTCTTACCGTTTTCGAGATAATCGACATTTTCCGATTTTAGTCTTTTTGGCTCTCAAATTACACAAAATTTTTTAAGATTTTTTTTTTTTTCAATTTAGGACATTCAGCACTTGTTTTTTATATTTGAAACCATAGATTTTCCGGGTGTATTCCGATAGGGGATCGAAAATTCCATTATTTTTGCGATATCTCTTACCGTTTTCGAGATAATCGACATTTTCCGATTTTAGTCTTTTTGGCACTCAAAATACACAAAATTTGCATAGATTTACCGGGTGTATTCCGATAGGGGATCGAAAAATCCATTATTTTTGCGATATCTCTTACCGTTTTCGAGATAATCGACATTTTCCGATTTTAGTCTTTTTGGCTCTCAAAATACACAAAATTTTTTAAGATTTTTTTTTTTTTCAATTTAGGACATTCAGCACTTGTTTTTTATATTTGGAAGCATAGATTTACCGGGTGTATTCCGATAGGGGATCGAAAATTCCATTATTTTTGCGATATCTCTTACCGTTTTCGAGATAATCGACCTTTTCCGATTTTAGTCTTTTTGGCACTCAAAATACACAAAATTTGCATAGATTTACCGGGTGTATTCCGATAGGGGATCGAAAAATCCATTATTTTTGCGATATCTCTTACCGTTTTCGAGATAATCGACATTTTCCGATTTTAGTCTTTTTGGCTCTCAAAATACACAAAATTTTTTAAGATTTTTTTTTTTTTCAATTTAGGACATTCAGCACTTGTTTTTTATATTTGGAAGCATAGATTTTCCGGGTGTATTCCGATAGGGGATCGAAAATTCCATTATTTTTGCGATATCTCTTACCGTTTTCGAGATAATCGACATTTTCCGATTTTAGTCTTTTTGGCACTCAAAATACACAAAATTTGCATAGATTTACCGGGTGTATTCCGATAGGGGATCGAAAAATCCATTATTTTTGCGATATCTCTTACCGTTTTCGAGATAATCGACATTTTCCGATTTTAGTCTTTTTGGCTCTCAAAATACACAAAATTTTTTAAGATTTTTTTTTTTTTCAATTTAGGACATTCAGCACTTGTTTTTTATATTTGGAAGCATAGATTTACCGGGTGTATTCCGATAGGGGATCGAAAATTCCATTATTTTTGCGATATCTCTTACCGTTTTCGAGATAATCGACATTTTCCGATTTTAGTCTTTTTGGCTCTCAAAATACACAAAATTGTTTAAGATTTTTTTTTTTTTCAATTTAGGACATTCAGCACTTGTTTTTTATATTTGGAAGCATAGATTTACCGGGTGTATTCCGATAGGGGATCGAAAATTCCATTATTTTTGCGATATCACTTACCGTTTTCGAGATAATCGACGTTTTCCGATTTTAGTCTTTTTGGCACTCAAAATACACAAAATTTGCATAGATTTACCGGGTGTATTCCGATAGGGGATCGAAAAATCCATTATTTTTGCGATATCTCTTACCGTTTTCGAGATAATCGACATTTTCCGATTTTAGTCTTTTTGGCTCTCAAAATACACAAAATTTTTTAAGATTTTTTTTTTTTTCAATTTAGGACATTCAGCACTTGTTTTTTATATTTGGAAGCATAGATTTACCGGGTGTATTCCGATAGGGGATCGAAAATTCCATTATTTTTGCGATATCTCTTACCGTTTTCGAGATAATCGACATTTTCCGATTTTAGTCTTTTTGGCACTCAAAATACACAAAATTTGCATAGATTTACCGGGTGTATTCCGATAGGGGATCGAAAAATCCATTATTTTTGCGATATCTCTTACCGTTTTCGAGATAATCGACATTTTCCGATTTTAGTCTTTTTGGCTCTCAAAATACACAAAATTTTTTAAGATTTTTTTTTTTTTCAATTTAGGACATTCAGCACTTGTTTTTTATATTTGGAAGCATAAATTTACCGGGTGTATTCCGATAGGGGATCGAAAATTCCATTATTTTTGCGATATCTCTTACCGTTTTCGAGATAATCGACCTTTTCCGATTTTAGTCTTTTTGGCACTCAAAATACACAAAATTTGCATAGATTTACCGGGTGTATTCCGATAGGGGATCGAAAAATCCATTATTTTTGCGATATCTCTTACCGTTTTCGAGATAATCGACATTTTCCGATTTTAGTCTTTTTGGCTCTCAAAATACACAAAATTTTTTAAGATTTTTTTTTTTTTCAATTTAGGACATTCAGCACTTGTGTTTTATATTTGGAAGCATAGATTTACGGGGTGTATTCCGATAGGGGATCGAAAATTCCATTATTTTTGCGATATCTCTTACCGTTTTCGAGATAATCGACCTTTTCCGATTTTAGTCTTTTTGGCACTCAAAATACACAACATTTGCATAGATTTACCGGGTGTATTCCGATAGGGGATCGAAAAATCCATTATTTTTGCGATATCTCTTACCGTTTTCGAGATAATCGACATTTTCCGATTTTAGTCTTTTTGGCACTCAAAATACACAAAATTTGCATAGATTTACCGGGTGTATTCCGATAGGGGATCGAAAAATCCATTATTTTTGCGATATCTCTTACCGTTTTCGAGATAATCGACATTTTCCGATTTTAGTCTTTTTGGCTCTCAAAATACACAAAATTTTTTAAGATTTTTTTTTTTTTCAATTTAGGACATTCAGCACTTGTGTTTTATATTTGGAAGCATAGATTTACGGGGTGTATTCCGATAGGGGATCGAAAATTCCATTATTTTTGCGATATCTCTTACCGTTTTCGAGATAATCGACCTTTTCCGATTTTAGTCTTTTTGGCACTCAAAATACACAACATTTGCATAGATTTACCGGGTGTATTCCGATAGGGGATCGAAAAATCCATTATTTTTGCGATATCTCTTACCGTTTTCGAGATAATCGACATTTTCCGATTTTAGTCTTTTTGGCTCTCAAAATACACAAAATTTTTTAAGATTTTTTTTTTTTTCAATTTAGGACATTCAGCATTTGTTTTTTATATTTGGAAGCATAGATTTACCGGGTATATTCCGATAGGGGATCGAAAATTCCATTATTTTTGCTATATCTCTTACCGTTTTCGAGATAATCGACCTTTTCCGATTTTAGTCTTTTTGGCACTCAAAATACACAAAATTTGCATAGATTTACCGGGTGTATTCCGATAGGGGATCGAAAAATCCATTATTTTTGCGATATCTCTTACCGTTTTCGAGATAATCGACATTTTCCGATTTTAGTCTTTTTGGCTCTCAAAATACACAAAATTTTTTAAGATTTTTTTTTTTTTCAATTTAGGACATTCAGCACTTGTTTTTTATATTTGGAAGTATAGATTTACCGGGTGTATTCCGATGGGGGATCGAAAATTCCATTATTTTTGCGATATCTCTTACCGTTTTCGAGATAATCGACCTTTTCCGATTTTAGTCTTTTTGGCACTCAAAATACACAAAATTTGCATAGATTTACCGGGTGTATTCCGATAGGGGATCGAAAAATCCATTATTTTTGCGATATCTCTTACCGTTTTCGAGATAATCGACATTTTCCGATTTTAGTCTTTTTGGCTCTCAAAATACACAAAATTTTTTAAGATTTTTTTTTTTTTCAATTTAGGACATTCAGCACTTGTTTTTTATATTTGGAAGCATAGTTTTACCGGGTGTATTCCGATAGGGGATCGAAAATTCCATTATTTTTGCGATATCTCTTACCGTTTTCGAGATAATCGACCTTTTCCGATTTTAGTCTTTTTGGCACTCAAAATACACAAAATTTGCATAGATTTACCGGGTGTATTCCGATAGGGGATCGAAAAATCCATTATTTTTGCGATATCTCTTACCGTTTTCGAGATAATCGACATTTTCCGATTTTAGTCTTTTTGGCTCTCAAAATACACAAAATTTTTTAAGATTTTTTTTTTTTTCAATTTAGGACATTCAGCACTTGTTTTTTATATTTGGAAGCATAGATTTACCGGGTGTATTCCGATAGGGGATCGAAAATTCCATTATTTTTGCGATATCTCTTACCGTTTTCGAGATAATCGACCTTTTCCGATTTTAGTCTTTTTGGCACTCAAAATACACAAAATTTGCATAGATTTACCGGGTGTATTCCGATAGGGGATCAAAAAATCCATTATTTTTGCGATATCTCTTACCGTTTTCGAGATAATCGACATTTTCCGATTTTAGTCTTTTTGGCTCTCAAAATACACAAAATTTTTTAAGATTTTTTTTTTTTTCAATTTAGGACATTCAGCACTTGTTTTTTATATTTGGAACCATAGATTTTCCGGGTGTATTCCGATAGGGGATCGAAAATTCCATTATTTTTGCGATATCTCTTACCGTTTTCGAGATAATCGACATTTTCCGATTTTAGTCTTTTTGGCACTCAAAATACACAAAATTTGCATAGATTTACCGGGTGTATTCCGATAGGGGATCGAAAAATCCATTATTTTTGCGATATCTCTTACCGTTTTCGAGATAATCGACATTTTCCGATTTTAGTCTTTTTGGCTCTCAAAATACACAAAATTTTTTAAGATTTTTTTTTTTTTCAATTTAGGACATTCAGCACTTGTTTTTTATATTTGGAAGCATAGATTTACCGGGTGTATTCCGATAGGGGATCGAAAATTCCATTATTTTTGCGATATCTCTTACCGTTTTCGAGATAATCGACCTTTTCCGATTTTAGTCTTTTTGGCACTCAAAATACACAAAATTTGCATAGATTTACCGGGTGTATTCCGATAGGGGATCGAAAAATCCATTATTTTTGCGATATCTCTTACCGTTTTCGAGATAATCGACATTTTCCGATTTTAGTCTTTTTGGCTCTCAAAATACACAAAATTTTTTAAGATTTTTTTTTTTTTCAATTTAGGACATTCAGCACTTGTTTTTTATATTTGGAAGCATAGATTTTCCGGGTGTATTCCGATAGGGGATCGAAAATTCCATTATTTTTGCGATATCTCTTACCGTTTTCGAGATAATCGACATTTTCCGATTTTAGTCTTTTTGGCACTCAAAATACACAAAATTTGCATAGATTTACCGGGTGTATTCCGATAGGGGATCGAAAAATCCATTATTTTTGCGATATCTCTTACCGTTTTCGAGATAATCGACATTTTCCGATTTTAGTCTTTTTGGCTCTCAAAATACACAAAATTTTTTAAGATTTTTTTTTTTTTCAATTTAGGACATTCAGCACTTGTTTTTTATATTTGGAAGCATAGATTTACCGGGTGTATTCCGATAGGGGATCGAAAATTCCATTATTTTTGCGATATCTCTTACCGTTTTCGAGATAATCGACATTTTCCGATTTTAGTCTTTTTGGCTCTCAAAATACACAAAATTGTTTAAGATTTTTTTTTTTTTCAATTTAGGACATTCAGCACTTGTTTTTTATATTTGGAAGCATAGATTTACCGGGTGTATTCCGATAGGGGATCGAAAATTCCATTATTTTTGCGATATCTCTTACCGTTTTCGAGATAATCGACCTTTTCCGATTTTAGTCTTTTTGGCACTCAAAATACACAAAATTTGCATAGATTTACCGGGTGTATTCCGATAGGGGATCGAAAAATCCATTATTTTTGCGATATCTCTTACCGTTTTCGAGATAATCGACATTTTCCGATTTTAGTCTTTTTGGCTCTCAAAATACACAAAATTTTTTAAGATTTTTTTTTTTTTTCAATTTAGGACATTCAGCACTTGTTTTTTATATTTGGAAGCATAGATTTACCGGGTGTATTCCGATAGGGGATCGAAAATTCCATTATTTTTGCGATATTTCTTACCGTTTTCGAGATAATCGACCTTTTCCGATTTTAGTCTTTTTGGCACTCAAAATACACAAAATTTGCATAGATTTACCGGCTGTATTCCGATAGGGGATCGAAAAATCCATTATTTTTGAGATATCTCTTACCGTTTTCGAGATAATCGACATTTTCCGATTTTAGTCTTTTTGGCTCTCAAAATACACAAAATTTTTTAAGATTTTTTTTTTTTCAATTTAGGACATTCAGCACTTGTTTTTTATATTTGGAAGCATAGATTTACCGGGTGTATTCCGATAGGGGATCGAAAATTCCATTATTTTTGCGATATCTCTTACCGTTTTCGAGATAATCGACCTTTTCCGATTTTAGTCTTTTTGGCACTCAAAATACACAAAATTTGCTTAGATTTACCGGGTGTATTCCGATAGGGGATCGAAAAATCCATTATTTTTGCGATATCTCTTACCGTTTTCGAGATAATCGACATTTTCCGATTTTAGTCTTTTTGGCTCTCAAAATACACAAAATTTTTTAAGATTTTTTTTTTTTTCAATTTAGGACATTCAGCACTTGTTTTTTATATTTGGAAGCATAGATTTACCGGGTGTATTCCGATAGGGGATCGAAAATTCCATTATTTTTGCGATATCTCTTACCGTTTTCGAGATAATCGACCTTTTCCGATTTTAGTCTTTTTGGCACTCAAAATACACAAAATTTGCATAGATTTACCGGGTGTATTCCGATAGGGGATCGAAAAATCCATTATTTTTGCGATATCTCTTACCGTTTTCGAGATAATCGACATTTTCCGATTTTAGTCTTTTTGGCTCTCAAAATACACAAAATTTTTTAAGATTTTTTTTTTTTTCAATTTAGGACATTCAGCACTTGTTTTTTATATTTGGAAGCATAAATTTACCGGGTGTATTCCGATAGGGGATCGAAAATTCCATTATTTTTGCGATATCTCTTACCGTTTTCGAGATAATCGACCTTTTCCGATTTTAGTCTTTTTGGCACTCAAAATACACAAAATTTGCATAGATTTACCGGGTGTATTCCGATAGGGGATCGAAAAATCCATTATTTTTGCGATATCTCTTACCGTTTTCGAGATAATCGACATTTTCCGATTTTAGTCTTTTTGGCTCTCAAAATACACAAAATTTTTTAAGATTTTTTTTTTTTTCAATTTAGGACATTCAGCACTTGGTTTTTATATTTGGAAGCATAGATTTTCCGGGTGTATTCCGATAGGGGATCGAAAATTCCATTATTTTTGCGATATCTCTTACCGTTTTCGAGATAATCGACATTTTCCGATTTTAGTCTTTTTGGCACTCAAAATACACAAAATTTGCATAGATTTACCGGGTGTATTCCGATAGGGGATCGAAAAATCCATTATTTTTGCGATATCTCTTACCGTTTTCGAGATAATCGACATTTTCCGATTTTAGTCTTTTTGGCTCTCAAAATACACAAAATTTTTTAAGATTTTTTTTTTTTTCAATTTAGGACATTCAGCACTTGTTTTTTTATTTGGAAGCATAGATTTACCGGGTGTATTCCGATAGGGGATCGAAAATTCCATTATTTTTGCGATATCTCTTACCGTTTTCGAGATAATCGACCTTTTCCGATTTTAGTCTTTTTGGCACTCAAAATACACAAAATTTGCATAGATTTACCGGGTGTATTCCGATAGGGGATCGAAAAATCCATTATTTTTGCGATATCTCTTACCGTTTTCGAGATAATCGACATTTTCCGATTTTAGTCTTTTTGGCTCTCAAAATACACAAAATTTTTTAAGATTTTTTTTTTTTTCAATTTAGGACATTCAGCACTTGTTTTTTATATTTGGAAGCATAGATTTACCGGGTGTATTCCGATAGGGGATCGAAAATTCCATTATTTTTGCGATATCTCTTACCGTTTTCGAGATAATCGACATTTTCCGATTTTAGTCTTTTTGGCTCTCAAAATACACAAAATTGTTTAAGATTTTTTTTTTTTTCAATTTAGGACATTCAGCACTTGTTTTTTATATTTGGAAGCATAGATTTACCGGGTGTATTCCGATAGGGGATCGAAAATTCCATTATTTTTGCGATATCACTTACCGTTTTCGAGATAATCGACCTTTTCCGATTTTAGTCTTTTTGGCACTCAAAATACACAAAATTTGCATAGATTTACCGGGTGTATTCCGATAGGGGATCGAAAAATCCATTATTTTTGCGATATCTCTTACCGTTTTCGAGATAATCGACATTTTCCGATTTTAGTCTTTTTGGCTCTCAAAATACACAAAATTTTTTAAGATTTTTTTTTTTTTCAATTTAGGACATTCAGCACTTGTTTTTTATATTTGGAAGCATAGATTTACCGCGTGTATTCCGATAGGGGATCGAAAATTCCATTATTTTTGCGATATCTCTTACCGTTTTCGAGATAATCGACCTTTTCCGATTTTAGTCTTTTTGGCACTCAAAATACACAAAATTTGCATAGATTTACCGGGTGTATTCCGATAGGGGATCGAAAAATCCATTATTTTTGCGATATCTCTTACCGTTTTCGAGATAATCGACATTTTCCGATTTTAGTCTTTTTGGCTCTCAAAATACACAAAATTTTTTAAGATTTTTTTTTTTTTCAATTTAGGACATTCAGCACTTGTTTTTTTATATTTGGAAGCATAGATTTACCGGGTGTATTCCGATAGGGGATCGAAAATTCCATTATTTTTGCGATATCACTTACCGTTTTCGAGATAATCGACCTTTTCCGATTTTAGTCTTTTTGGCACTCAAAATACACAAAATTTGCATAGATTTAGCGGGTGTATTCCGATAGGGGATCGAAAAATCCATTATTTTTGCGATATCTCTTACCGTTTTCGAGATAATCGACATTTTCCGATTTTAGTCTTTTTGGCTCTCAAAATACACAAAATTTTTTAAGATTTTTTTTTTTTTCAATTTAGGACATTCAGCACTTGTTTCTTATATTTGGAAGCATAGATTTACCGGGTGTATTCCGATAGGGGATCGAAAATTCCATTATTTTTGCGATATCTCTTACCGTTTTCGAGATAATCGACCTTTTCCGATTTTAGTCTTTTTGGCACTCAAAATACACAAAATTTGCATAGATTTACCAGGTGTATTCCGATAGGGGATCGAAAAATCCATTATTTTTGCGATATCTCTTACCGTTTTCGAGATAATCGACATTTTCCGATTTTAGTCTTTTTGGCTCTCAAAATACACAAAATTTTTTAAGATTTTTTTTTTTTTCAATTTAGGACATTCAGCACTTGTTTTTTATATTTGGAAGCATAGATTTACCGGGTGTTTTCCGATAGGGGATCGAAAATTCCATTATTTTTGCGATATCTCTTACCGTTTTCGAGATAATCGACCTTTTCCGATTTTAGTCTTTTTGGCACTCAAAATACACAAAATTTGCATAGATTTACCGGGTGTATTCCGATAGGGGATCGAAAAATCCATTATTTTTGCGATATCTCGTACCGTTTTCGAGATAATCGACATTTTCCGATTTTAGTCTTTTTGGCTCTCAAAATACACAAAATTTTTTAAGATTTTTTTTTTTTTCAATTTAGGACATTCAGCACTTGTTTTTTATATTTGGAAGCATAGATTTTCCGGGTGTATTCCGATAGGGGATCGAAAATTCCATTATTTTTGCGATATCTCTTACCGTTTTCGAGATAATCGACATTTTCCGATTTTAGTCTTTTTGGCACTCAAAATACACAAAATTTGCATAGATTTACCGGGTGTATTCCGATAGGGGATCGAAAAATCCATTATTTTTGCGATATCTCTTACCGTTTTCGAGATAATCGACATTTTCCGATTTTAGTCTTTTTGGCTCTCAAAATACACAAAATTTTTTAAGATTTTTTTTTTTTTCAATTTAGGACATTCAGCACTTGTTTTTTATATTTGGAAGCATAGATTTACCGGGTGTATTCCGATAGGGGATCGAAAATTCCATTATTTTTGCGATATCTCTTACCGTTTTCGAGATAATCGACCTTTTCCGATTTTAGTCTTTTTGGCACTCAAAATACACAAAATTTGCATAGATTTACCGGGTGTATTCCGATAGGGGATCGAAAAATCCATTATTTTTGCGATATCTCTTACCGTTTTCGAGATAATCGACATTTTCCGATTTTAGTCTTTTTGGCTCTCAAAATACACAAAATTTTTTAAGATTTTTTTTTTTTTCAATTTAGGACATTCAGCACTTGTTTTTTATATTTGGAAGCATAGATTTACCGGGTGTATTCCGATAGGGGATCGAAAATTCCATTATTTTTGCGATATCTCTTACCGTTTTCGAGATAATCGACATTTTCCGATTTTAGTCTTTTTGGCTCTCAAAATACACAAAATTGTTTAAGATTTACCGGGTTTATTCCGATAGGGGATCGAAAAATCCATTATTTTTGCGATATCTCTTACCGTTTTCGAGATAATCGACCTTTTCCGATTTTAGTCTTTTTGGCACTCAAAATACACAAAATTTGCATAGATTTACCGGGTTTATTCCGATAGGGGATCGAAAAATCCATTATTTTTGCGATATCTCTTACCGTTTTCGAGATAATCGACATTTTCCGATTTTAGTCTTTTTGGCTCTCAAAATACACAAAATTTTTTAAGATTTTTTTTTTTTTCAATTTAGGACATTCAGCACTTGTTTTTTATATTTGGAAGCATAGATTTACCGGGTGTATTCCGATAGGGGATCGAAAATTCCATTATTTTTGCGATATCTCTTACCGTTTTCGAGATAATCGACATTTTCCGATTTTAGTCTTTTTGGCACTCAAAATACACAAAATTTGCATAGCTTTACCGGGTGTATTCCGATAGGGGATCGAAAAATCCATTATTTTTGCGATATCTCTTACCGTTTTCGAGATAATCGACATTTTCCGATTTTAGTCTTTTTGGCTCTCAAAATACACAAAATTTTTTAAGATTTTTTTTTTTTTCAATTTAGGACATTCAGCACTTGTTTTTTATATTTGGAAGCATAGTTTTACCGGGTGTATTCCGATAGGGGATCGAAAATTCCATTATTTTTGCGATATCTCTTACCGTTTTCGAGATAATCGACCTTTTCCGATTTTAGTCTTTTTGGCACTCAAAATACACAAAATTTGCATAGATTTACCGGGTGTATTCCGATAGGGGATCGAAAAATCCATTATTTTTGCGATATCTCTTACCGTTTTCGAGATAATCGACATTTTCCGATTTTAGTCTTTTTGGCTCTCAAAATACACAAAATTTTTTAAGATTTTTTTTTTTTTCAATTTAGGACATTCAGCACTTGTTTTTTATATTTGGAAGCATAGATTTACCGGGTGTATTCCGATAGGGGATCGAAAATTCCATTATTTTTGCGATATCTCTTACCGTTTTCGAGATAATCGACCTTTTCCGATTTTAGTCTTTTTGGCACTCAAAATACACAAAATTTGCATAGATTTACCGGGTGTATTCCGATAGGGGATCGAAAAATCCATTATTTTTGCGATATCTCTTACCGTTTTCGAGATAATCGACATTTTCCGATTTTAGTCTTTTTGGCTCTCAAAATACACAAAATTTTTTAAGATTTTTTTTTTTTTCAATTTAGGACATTCAGCACTTGTTTTTTATATTTGGAAGCATAGATTTTCCTGGTGTATTCCGATAGGGGATCGAAAATTCCATTATTTTTGCGATATCTCTTACCGTTTTCGAGATAATCGACATTTTCCGATTTTAGTCTTTTTGGCACTCAAAATACACAAAATTTGCATAGATTTACCGGGTGTATTCCGATAGGGGATCGAAAAATCCATTATTTTTGCGATATCTCTTACCGTTTTCGAGATAATCGACATTTTCCGATTTTAGTCTTTTTGGCTCTCAAAATACACAAAATTTTTTAAGATTTTTTTTTTTTTCAATTTAGGACATTCAGCACTTGTTTTTTATATTTGGAAGCATAGATTTACCGGGTGTATTCCGATAGGGGATCGAAAATTCCATTATTTTTGCGATATCTCTTACCGTTTTCGAGATAATCGACCTTTTCCGATTTTAGTCTTTTTGGCACTCAAAATACACAAAATTTGCATAGATTTACCGGGTGTATTCCGATAGGGGATCGAAAAATCCATTATTTTTGCGATATCTCTTACCGTTTTCGAGATAATCGACATTTTCCGATTTTAGTCTTTTTGGCTCTCAAAATACACAAAATTTTTTAAGATTTTTTTTTTTTTCAATTTAGGACATTCAGCACTTGTTTTTTATATTTGGAAGCATAGATTTTCCGGGTGTATTCCGATAGGGGATCGAAAATTCCATTATTTTTGCGATATCTCTTACCGTTTTCGAGATAATCGACATTTTCCGATTTTAGTCTTTTTGGCACTCAAAATACACAAAATTTGCATAGATTTACCGGGTGTATTCCGATAGGGGATCGAAAAATCCATTATTTTTGCGATATCTCTTACCGTTTTCGAGATAATCGACATTTTCCGATTTTAGTCTTTTTGGCTCTCAAAATACACAAAATTTTTTAAGATTTTTTTTTTTTTCAATTTAGGACATTCAGCACTTGTTTTTTATATTTGGAAGCATAGATTTACCGGGTGTATTCCGATAGGGGATCGAAAATTCCATTATTTTTGCGATATCTCTTACCGTTTTCGAGATAATCGACATTTTCCGATTTTAGTCTTTTTGGCTCTCAAAATACACAAAATTGTTTAAGATTTTTTTTTTTTTCAATTTAGGACATTCAGCACTTGTTTTTTATATTTGGAAGCATAGATTTACCGGGTGTATTCCGATAGGGGATCGAAAATTCCATTATTTTTGCGATATCACTTACCGTTTTCGAGATAATCGACCTTTTCCGATTTTAGTCTTTTTGGCACTCAAAATACACAAAATTTGCATAGATTTACCGGGTGTATTCCGATAGGGGATCGAAAAATCCATTATTTTTGCGATATCTCTTACCGTTTTCGAGATAATCGACATTTTCCGATTTTAGTCTTTTTGGCTCTCAAAATACACAAAATTTTTTAAGATTTTTTTTTTTTTCAATTTAGGACATTCAGCACTTGTTTTTTATATTTGGAAGCATAGATTTACCGGGTGTATTCCGATAGGGGATCGAAAATTCCATTATTTTTGCGATATCTCTTACCGTTTTCGAGATAATCGACATTTTCCGATTTTAGTCTTTTTGGCACTCAAAATACACAAAATTTGCATAGATTTACCGGGTGTATTCCGATAGGGGATCGAAAAATCCATTATTTTTGCGATATCTCTTACCGTTTTCGAGATAATCGACATTTTCCGATTTTAGTCTTTTTGGCTCTCAAAATACACAAAATTTTTTAAGATTTTTTTTTTTTTCAATTTAGGACATTCAGCACTTGTTTTTTATATTTGGAAGCATAAATTTACCGGGTGTATTCCGATAGGGGATCGAAAATTCCATTATTTTTGCGATATCTCTTACCGTTTTCGAGATAATCGACCTTTTCCGATTTTAGTCTTTTTGGCACTCAAAATACACAAAATTTGCATAGATTTACCGGGTGTATTCCGATAGGGGATCGAAAAATCCATTATTTTTGCGATATCTCTTACCGTTTTCGAGATAATCGACATTTTCCGATTTTAGTCTTTTTGGCTCTCAAAATACACAAAATTTTTTAAGATTTTTTTTTTTTTCAATTTAGGACATTCAGCACTTGTTTTTTATATTTGGAAGCATAGATTTACCGGGTGTATTCCGATAGGGGATCGAAAATTCCATTATTTTTGCGATATCTCTTACCGTTTTCGAGATAATCGACCTTTTCCGATTTTAGTCTTTTTGGCACTCAAAATACACAAAATTTGCATAGATTTACCGGGTGTATTCCGATAGGGGATCGAAAAATCCATTATTTTTGCGATATCTCTTACCGTTTTCGAGATAATCGACATTTTCCGATTTTAGTCTTTTTGGCTCTCAAAATACACAAAATTTTTTAAGATTTTTTTTTTTTTCAATTTAGGACATTCAGCACTTGTTTTTTATATTTGGAAGTATAGATTTACCGGGTGTATTCCGATGGGGGATCGAAAATTCCATTATTTTTGCGATATCTCTTACCGTTTTCGAGATAATCGACCTTTTCCGATTTTAGTCTTTTTGGCACTCAAAATACACAAAATTTGCATAGATTTACCGGGTGTATTCCGATAGGGGATCGAAAAATCCATTATTTTTGCGATATCTCTTACCGTTTTCGAGATAATCGACATTTTCCGATTTTAGTCTTTTTGGCTCTCAAAATACACAAAATTTTTTAAGATTTTTTTTTTTTTCAATTTAGGACATTCAGCACTTGTTTTTTATATTTGGAAGCATAGATTTACCGCGTGTATTCCGATAGGGGATCGAAAATTCCATTATTTTTGCGATATCTCTTACCGTTTTCGAGATAATCGACCTTTTCCGATTTTAGTCTTTTTGGCACTCAAAATACACAAAATTTGCATAGATTTACCGGGTGTATTCCGATAGGGGATCGAAAAATCCATTATTTTTGCGATATCTCTTACCGTTTTCGAGATAATCGACATTTTCCGATTTTAGTCTTTTTGGCTCTCAAAATACACAAAATTTTTTAAGATTTTTTTTTTTTTCAATTTAGGACATTCAGCACTTGTTTTTTTATATTTGGAAGCATAGATTTACCGGGTGTATTCCGATAGGGGATCGAAAATTCCATTATTTTTGCGATATCACTTACCGTTTTCGAGATAATCGACCTTTTCCGATTTTAGTCTTTTTGGCACTCAAAATACACAAAATTTGCATAGATTTACCGGGTGTATTCCGATAGGGGATCGAAAAATCCATTATTTTTGCGATATCTCTTACCGTTTTCGAGATAATCGACATTTTCCGATTTTAGTCTTTTTGGCTCTCAAAATACACAAAATTTTTTAAGATTTTTTTTTTTTTCAATTTAGGACATTCAGCACTTGTTTCTTATATTTGGAAGCATAGATTTACCGGGTGTATTCCGATAGGGGATCGAAAATTCCATTATTTTTGCGATATCTCTTACCGTTTTCGAGATAATCGACCTTTTCCGATTTTAGTCTTTTTGGCACTCAAAATACACAAAATTTGCATAGATTTACCAGGTGTATTCCGATAGGGGATCGAAAAATCCATTATTTTTGCGATATCTCTTACCGTTTTCGAGATAATCGACATTTTCCGATTTTAGTCTTTTTGGCTCTCAAAATACACAAAATTTTTTAAGATTTTTTTTTTTTTCAATTTAGGACATTCAGCACTTGTTTTTTATATTTGGAAGCATAGATTTACCGGGTGTTTTCCGATAGGGGATCGAAAATTCCATTATTTTTGCGATATCTCTTACCGTTTTCGAGATAATCGACCTTTTCCGATTTTAGTCTTTTTGGCACTCAAAATACACAAAATTTGCATAGATTTACCGGGTGTATTCCGATAGGGGATCGAAAAATCTATTATTTTTGCGATATCTCTTACCGTTTTCGAGATAATCGACATTTTCCGATTTTAGTCTTTTTGGCTCTCAAAATACACAAAATTTTTTAAGATTTTTTTTTTTTTCAATTTAGGACATTCAGCACTTGTTTTTTATATTTGGAAGCATAGATTTACCGGGTGTATTCCGATAGGGGATCGAAAATTCCATTATTTTTGCGATATCTCTTACCGTTTTCGAGATAATCGACCTTTTCCGATTTTAGTCTTTTTGGCACTCAAAATACACAAAATTTGCATAGATTTACCGGGTGTATTCCGACAGGGGATCGAAAAATCCATTATTTTTGCGATATCTCGTACCGTTTTCGAGATAATCGACATTTTCCGATTTTAGTCTTTTTGGCTCTCAAAATACACAAAATTTTTTAAGATTTTTTTTTTTTTCAATTTAGGACATTCAGCACTTGTTTTTTATATTTGGAAGCATAGATTTTCCGGGTGTATTCCGATAGGGGATCGAAAATTCCATTATTTTTGCGATATCTCTTACCGTTTTCGAGATAATCGACATTTTCCGATTTTAGTCTTTTTGGCACTCAAAATACACAAAATTTGCATAGATTTACCGGGTGTATTCCGATAGGGGATCGAAAAATCCATTATTTTTGCGATATCTCTTACCGTTTTCGAGATAATCGACATTTTCCGATTTTAGTCTTTTTGGCTCTCAAAATACACAAAATTTTTTAAGATTTTTTTTTTTTTCAATTTAGGACATTCAGCACTTGTTTTTTATATTTGGAAGCATAGATTTACCGGGTGTATCCCGATAGGGGATCGAAAATTCCATTATTTTTGCGATATCTCTTACCGTTTTCGAGATAATCGACCTTTTCCGATTTTAGTCTTTTTGGCACTCAAAATACACAAAATTTGCATAGATTTACCGGGTGTATTCCGATAGGGGATCGAAAAATCCATTATTTTTGCGATATCTCTTACCGTTTTCGAGATAATCGACATTTTCCGATTTTAGTCTTTTTGGCTCTCAAAATACACAAAATTTTTTAAGATTTTTTTTTTTTTCAATTTAGGACATTCAGCACTTGTTTTTTATATTTGGAAGCATAGATTTACCGGGTGTATTCCGATAGGGGATCGAAAATTCCATTATTTTTGCGATATCTCTTACCGTTTTCGAGATAATCGACATTTTCCGATTTTAGTCTTTTTGGCTCTCAAAATACACAAAATTGTTTAAGATTTTTTTTTTTTTCAATTTAGGACATTCAGCACTTGTTTTTTATATTTGGAAGCATAGATTTACCGGGTGTATTCCGATAGGGGATCGAAAATTCCATTATTTTTGCGATATCACTTACCGTTTTCGAGATAATCGACCTTTTCCGATTTTAGTCTTTTTGGCACTCAAAATACACAAAATTTGCATAGATTTACCGGGTTTATTCCGATAGGGGATCGAAAAATCCATTATTTTTGCGATATCTCTTACCGTTTTCGAGATAATCGACATTTTCCGATTTTAGTCTTTTTGGCTCTCAAAATACACAAAATTTTTTAAGATTTTTTTTTTTTTCAATTTAGGACATTCAGCACTTGTTTTTTATATTTGGAAGCATAGATTTACCGGGTGTATTCCGATAGGGGATCGAAAATTCCATTATTTTTGCGATATCTCTTACCGTTTTCGAGATAATCGACATTTTCCGATTTTAGTCTTTTTGGCACTCAAAATACACAAAATTTGCATAGATTTACCGGGTGTATTCCGATAGGGGATCGAAAAATCCATTATTTTTGCGATATCTCTTACCGTTTTCGAGATAATCGACATTTTCCGATTTTAGTCTTTTTGGCTCTCAAAATACACAAAATTTTTTAAGATTTTTTTTTTTTTCAATTTAGGACATTCAGCACTTGTTTTTTATATTTGGAAGCATAGTTTTACCGGGTGTATTCCGATAGGGGATCGAAAATTCCATTATTTTTGCGATATCTCTTACCGTTTTCGAGATAATCGACCTTTTCCGATTTTAGTCTTTTTGGCACTCAAAATACACAAAATTTGCATAGATTTACCGGGTGTATTCCGATAGGGGATCGAAAAATCCATTATTTTTGCGATATCTCTTACCGTTTTCGAGATAATCGACATTTTCCGATTTTAGTCTTTTTGGCTCTCAAAATTCACAAAATTTTTTAAGATTTTTTTTTTTTTCAATTTAGGACATTCAGCACTTGTTTTTTATATTTGGAAGCATAGATTTACCGGGTGTATTCCGATAGGGGATCGAAAATTCCATTATTTTTGCGATATCTCTTACCGTTTTCGAGATAATCGACCTTTTCCGATTTTAGTCTTTTTGGCACTCAAAATACACAAAATTTGCATAGATTTACCGGGTGTATTCCGATAGGGGATCGAAAAATCCATTATTTTTGCGATATCTCTTACCGTTTTCGAGATAATCGACATTTTCCGATTTTAGTCTTTTTGGCTCTCAAAATACACAAAATTTTTTAAGATTTTTTTTTTTTTCAATTTAGGACATTCAGCACTTGTTTTTTATATTTGGAAGCATAGATTTTCCGGGTGTATTCCGATAGGGGATCGAAAATTCCATTATTTTTGCGATATCTCTTACCGTTTTCGAGATAATCGACATTTTCCGATTTTAGTCTTTTTGGCACTCAAAATACACAAAATTTGCATAGATTTACCGGGTGTATTCCGATAGGGGATCGAAAAATCCATTATTTTTGCGATATCTCTTACCGTTTTCGAGATAATCGACATTTTCCGATTTTAGTCTTTTTGGCTCTCAAAATACACAAAATTTTTTAAGATTTTTTTTTTTTTCAATTTAGGACATTCAGCACTTGTTTTTTTATTTGGAAGCATAGATTTACCGGGTGTATTCCGATAGGGGATCGAAAATTCCATTATTTTTGCGATATCTCTTACCGTTTTCGAGATAATCGACCTTTTCCGATTTTAGTCTTTTTGGCACTCAAAATACACAAAATTTGCATAGATTTACCGGGTGTATTCCGATAGGGGATCGAAAAATCCATTATTTTTGCGATATCTCTTACCGTTTTCGAGATAATCGACATTTTCCGATTTTAGTCTTTTTGGCTCTCAAAATACACAAAATTTTTTAAGATTTTTTTTTTTTTCAATTTAGGACATTCAGCACTTGTTTTTTATATTTGGAAGCATAGATTTACCGGGTATATTCCGATAGGGGATCGAAAATTCCATTATTTTTGCGATATCTCTTACCGTTTTCGAGATAATCGACCTTTTCCGATTTTAGTCTTTTTGGCACTCAAAATACACAAAATTTTTTAAGATTTTTTTTTTTTCAATTTAGGACATTCAGCACTTGTTTTTTATATTTGGAAGCATAGATTTACCGGGTGTATTCCGATAGGGGATCGAAAATTCCATTATTTTTGCGATATCTCTTACCGTTTTCGAGATAATCGACCTTTTCCGATTTTAGTCTTTTTGGCACTCAAAATACACAAAATTTGCATAGATTTACCGGGTGTATTCCGATAGGGGATCGAAAAATCCATTATTTTTGCGATATCTCTTACCGTTTTCGAGATAATCGACATTTTCCGATTTTAGTCTTTTTGGCTCTCAAAATACACAAAATTTTTTAAGATTTTTTTTTTTTTCAATTTAGGACATTCAGCACTTGTTTTTTATATTTGGAAGCATAGATTTACCGGGTGTATTCCGATAGGGGATCGAAAATTCCATTATTTTTGCGATATCTCTTACCGTTTTCGAGATAATCGACATTTTCCGATTTTAGTCTTTTTGGCTCTCAAAATACACAAAATTGTTTAAGATTTTTTTTTTTTTCAATTTAGGACATTCAGCACTTGTTTTTTATATTTGGAAGCATAGATTTACCGGGTGTATTCCGATAGGGGATCGAAAATTCCATTATTTTTGCGATATCACTTACCGTTTTCGAGATAATCGACCTTTTCCGATTTTAGTCTTTTTGGCACTCAAAATACACAAAATTTGCATAGATTTACCGGGTGTATTCCGATGGGGGATCGAAAAATCCATTATTTTTGCGATATCTCTTACCGTTTTCGAGATAATCGACATTTTCCGATTTTAGTCTTTTTGGCTCTCAAAATACACAAAATTTTTTAAGATTTTTTTTTTTTTCAATTTAGGACATTCAGCACTTGTTTTTTATATTTGGAAGCATAGATTTACCGGGTGTATTCCGATAGGGGATCGAAAATTCCATTATTTTTGCGATATCTCTTACCGTTTTCGAGATAATCGACATTTTCCGATTTTAGTCTTTTTGGCACTCAAAATACACAAAATTTGCATAGATTTACCGGGTGTATTCCGATAGGGGATCGAAAAATCCATTATTTTTGCGATATCTCTTACCGTTTTCGAGATAATCGACATTTTCCGATTTTAGTCTTTTTGGCTCTCAAAATACACAAAATTTTTTAAGATTTTTTTTTTTTTCAATTTAGGACATTCAGCACTTGTTTTTTATATTTGGAAGCATAGTTTTACCGGGTGTATTCCGATAGGGGATCGAAAATTCCATTATTTTTGCGATATCTCTTACCGTTTTCGAGATAATCGACCTTTTCCGATTTTAGTCTTTTTGGCACTCAAAATACACAAAATTTGCATAGATTTACCGGGTGTATTCCGATAGGGGATCGAAAAATCCATTATTTTTGCGATATCTCTTACCGTTTTCGAGATAATCGACATTTTCCGATTTTAGTCTTTTTGGCTCTCAAAATAAACAAAATTTTTTAAGATTTTTTTTTTTTTCAATTTAGGACATTCAGCACTTGTTTTTTATATTTGGAAGCATAGATTTACCGGGTGTATTCCGATAGGGGATCGAAAATTCCATTATTTTTGCGATATCTCTTACCGTTTTCGAGATAATCGACCTTTTCCGATTTTAGTCTTTTTGGCACTCAAAATACACAAAATTTGCATAGATTTACCGGGTGTATTCCGATAGGGGATCGAAAAATCCATTATTTTTGCGATATCTCTTACCGTTTTCGAGATAATCGACATTTTCCGATTTTAGTCTTTTTGGCTCTCAAAATACACAAAATTTTTTAAGATTTTTTTTTTTTCAATTTAGGACATTCAGCACTTGTTTTTTATATTTGGAAGCATAGATTTACCGGGTGTATTCCGATAGGGGATCGAAAATTCCATTATTTTTGCGATATCTCTTACCGTTTTCGAGATAATCGACCTTTTCCGATTTTAGTCTTTTTGGCACTCAAAATACACAAAATTTGCTTAGATTTACCGGGTGTATTCCGATAGGGGATCGAAAAATCCATTATTTTTGCGATATCTCTTACCGTTTTCGAGATAATCGACATTTTCCGATTTTAGTCTTTTTGGCTCTCAAAATACACAAAATTTTTTAAGATTTTTTTTTTTTTCAATTTAGGACATTCAGCACTTGTTTTTTATATTTGGAAGCATAGATTTACCGGGTGTATTCCGATAGGGGATCGAAAATTCCATTATTTTTGCGATATCTCTTACCGTTTTCGAGATAATCGACCTTTTCCGATTTTAGTCTTTTTGGCACTCAAAATACACAAAATTTGCATAGATTTACCGGGTGTATTCCGATAGGGGATCGAAAAATCCATTATTTTTGCGATATCTCTTACCGTTTTCGAGATAATCGACATTTTCCGATTTTAGTCTTTTTGGCTCTCAAAATACACAAAATTTTTTAAGATTTTTTTTTTTTTCAATTTAGGACATTCAGCACTTGTTTTTTATATTTGGAAGCATAAATTTACCGGGTGTATTCCGATAGGGGATCGAAAATTCCATTATTTTTGCGATATCTCTTACCGTTTTCGAGATAATCGACCTTTTCCGATTTTAGTCTTTTTGGCACTCAAAATACACAAAATTTGCATAGATTTACCGGGTGTATTCCGATAGGGGATCGAAAAATCCATTATTTTTGCGATATCTCTTACCGTTTTCGAGATAATCGACATTTTCCGATTTTAGTCTTTTTGGCTCTCAAAATACACAAAATTTTTTAAGATTTTTTTTTTTTTCAATTTAGGACATTCAGCACTTGTGTTTTATATTTGGAAGCATAGATTTACGGGGTGTATTCCGATAGGGGATCGAAAATTCCATTATTTTTGCGATATCTATTACCGTTTTCGAGATAATCGACCTTTTCCGATTTTAGTCTTTTTGGCACTCAAAATACACAACATTTGCATAGATTTACCGGGTGTATTCCGATAGGGGATCGAAAAATCCATTATTTTTGCGATATCTCTTACCGTTTTCGAGATAATCGACATTTTCCGATTTTAGTCTTTTTGGCTCTCAAAATACACAAAATTTTTTAAGATTTTTTTTTTTTTCAATTTAGGACATTCAGCACTTGTTTTTTATATTTGGAAGCATAGATTTACCGGGTATATTCCGATAGGGGATCGAAAATTCCATTATTTTTGCGATATCTCTTACCGTTTTCGAGATAATCGACCTTTTCCGATTTTAGTCTTTTTGGCACTCAAAATACACAAAATTTGCATAGATTTACCGGGTGTATTCCGATAGGGGATCGAAAAATCCATTATTTTTGCGATATCTCTTACCGTTTTCGAGATAATCGACATTTTCCGATTTTAGTCTTTTTGGCTCTCAAAATAGACAAAATTTTTTAAGATTTTTTTTTTTTTCAATTTAGGACATTCAGCACTTGTTTTTTATATTTGGAAGCATAGATTTACCGGGTGTATTCCGATAGGGGATCGAAAATTCCATTATTTTTGCGATATCTCTTACCGTTTTCGAGATAATCGACCTTTTCCGATTTTAGTCTTTTTGGCACTCAATATACACAAAATTTGCATAGATTTACCGGGTGTATTCCGATAGGGGATCGAAAAATCCATTATTTTTGCGATATCTCTTACCGTTTTCGAGATAATCGACATTTTCCGATTTTAGTCTTTTTGGCTCTCAAAATACACAAAATTTTTTAAGATTTTTTTTTTTTTCAATTTAGGACATTCAGCACTTGTTTTTTATATTTGGAAGCATAGATTTACCGGGTGTATTCCGATAGGGGATCGAAAATTCCATTATTTTTGCGATATCTCTTACCGTTTTCGAGATAATCGACCTTTTCCGATTTTAGTCTTTTTGGCACTCAAAATACACAAAATTTGCATAGATTTACCGGGTGTATTCCGATAGGGGATCGAAAAATCCATTATTTTTGCGATATCTCTTACAGTTTTCGAGATAATCGACATTTTCCGATTTTAGTCTTTTTGGCTCTCAAAATACACAAAATTTTTTAAGATTTTTTTTTTTTTCAATTTAGGACATTCAGCACTTGTTTTTTTATATTTGGAAGCATAGATTTACCGGGTGTATTCCGATAGGGGATCGAAAATTCCATTATTTTTGCGATATCTCTTACCGTTTTCGAGATAATCGACCTTTTCCGATTTTAGTCTTTTTGGCACTCAAAATACACAAAATTTGCATAGATTTACCGGGTGTATTCCGATAGGGGATCGAAAAATCCATTATTTTTGCGATATCTCTTACCGTTTTCGAGATAATCGACATTTTCCGATTTTAGTCTTTTTGGCTCTCAAAATACACAAAATTTTTTAAGATTTTTTTTTTTTTCAATTTAGGACATTCAGCACTTGTTTTTTATATTTGGAAGCATAGATTTACCGGGTGTATTCCGATAGGGGATCGAAAATTCCATTATTTTTGCGATATCTCTTACCGTTTTCGAGATAATCGACCTTTTCCGATTTTAGTCTTTTTGGCACTCAAAATACACAAAATTTGCATAGATTTACCGGGTGTATTCCGATAGGGGATCAAAAATCCATTATTTTTGCGATATCTCTTACCGTTTTCGAGATAATCGACATTTTCCGATTTTAGTCTTTTTGGCTCTCAAAATACACAAAATTTTTTAAGATTTTTTTTTTTTTCAATTTAGGACATTCAGCACTTGTTTTTTATATTTGGAAGCATAGATTTACCGGGTGTATTCCGATAGGGGATCGAAAATTCCATTATTTTTGCGATATCTCTTACCGTTTTCGAGATAATCGACCTTTTCCGATTTTAGTCTTTTTGGCACTCAAAATACACAAAATTTGCATAGATTTACCGGGTGTATTCCGATAGGGGATCGAAAAATCCATTATTTTTGCGATATCTCTTACCGTTTTCGAGATAATCGACATTTTCCGATTTTAGTCTTTTTGGCTCTCAAAATACACAAAATTTTTTAAGATTTTTTTTTTTTTCAATTTAGGACATTCAGCACTTGTTTTTTATATTTGGAAGCATAGATTTACCGGGTGTATTCCGATAGGGGATCGAAAGTTCCATTATTTTTGCGATATCTCTTACCGTTTTCGAGATAATCGACATTTTCCGATTTTAGTCTTTTTGGCTCTCAAAATACACAAAATTTTTTAAGATTTTTTTTTTTTTCAATTTAGGACATTCAGCACTTGTTTTTTATATTTGGAAGCATAGATTTACCGGGTATATTCCGATAGGGGATCGAAAATTCCATTATTTTTGCGATATCTCTTACCGTTTTCGAGATAATCGACCTTTTCCGATTTTAGTCTTTTTGGCACTCAAAATACACAAAATTTGCATAGATTTACCGGGTGTATTCCGATAGGGGATCGAAAAATCCATTATTTTTGCGATATCTCTTACCGTTTTCGAGATAATCGACATTTTCCGATTTTAGTCTTTTTGGCTCTCAAAATACACAAAATTTTTTAAGATTTTTTTTTTTTTCAATTTAGGACATTCAGCACTTGTTTTTTATATTTGGAAGCATAGATTTACCGGGTGTATTCCGATAGGGGATCGAAAATTCCATTATTTTTGCGATATCTCTTACCGTTTTCGAGATAATCGACCTTTTCCGATTTTAGTCTTTTTGGCACTCAATATACACAAAATTTGCATAGATTTACCGGGTGTATTCCGATAGGGGATCGAAAAATCCATTATTTTTGCGATATCTCTTACCGTTTTCGAGATAATCGACATTTTCCGATTTTAGTCTTTTTGGCTCTCAAAATACACAAAATTTTTTAAGATTTTTTTTTTTTTCAATTTAGGACATTCAGCACTTGTTTTTTATATTTGGAAGCATAGATTTACCGGGTGTATTCCGATAGGGGATCGAAAATTCCATTATTTTTGCGATATCTCTTACCGTTTTCGAGATAATCGACCTTTTCCGATTTTAGTCTTTTTGGCACTCAAAATACACAAAATTTGCATAGATTTACCGGGTGTATTCCGATAGGGGATCGAAAAATCCATTATTTTTGCGATATCTCTTACCGTTTTCGAGATAATCGACATTTTCCGATTTTAGTCTTTTTGGCTCTCAAAATACACAAAATTTTTTAAGATTTTTTTTTTTTTCAATTTAGGACATTCAGCACTTGTTTTTTATATTTGGAAGCATAAATTTACCGGGTGTATTCCGATAGGGGATCGAAAATTCCATTATTTTTGCGATATCTCTTACCGTTTTCGAGATAATCGACCTTTTCCGATTTTAGTCTTTTTGGCACTCAAAATACACAAAATTTGCATAGATTTACCGGGTGTATTCCGATAGGGGATCGAAAAATCCATTATTTTTGCGATATCTCTTACCGTTTTCGAGATAATCGACATTTTCCGATTTTAGTCTTTTTGGCTCTCAAAATACACAAAATTTTTTAAGATTTTTTTTTTTTTCAATTTAGGACTTTCAGCACTTGTTTTTTATATTTGGAAGCATAGATTTACCGGGTGTATTCCGATAGGGGATCGAAAATTCCATTATTTTTGCGATATCTCTTACCGTTTTCGAGATAATCGACCTTTTCCGATTTTAGTCTTTTTGGCACTCAAAATACACAAAATTTGCATAGATTTACCGGGTGTATTCCGATAGGGGATCGAAAAATCCATTATTTTTGCGATATCTCTTACCGTTTTCGAGATAATCGACATTTTCCGATTTTAGTCTTTTTGGCTCTCAAAATACACAAAATTTTTTAAGATTTTTTTTTTTTTCAATTTAGGACATTCAGCACTTGTTTTTTATATTTGGAAGCATAGATTTACCGGGTGTAGTCCGATAGGGGATCGAAAATTCCATTATTTTTGCGATATCTCTTACCGTTTTCGAGATAATCGACCTTTTCCGATTTTAGTCTTTTTGGCACTCATAATACACAAAATTTGCATAGATTTACCGGGTGTATTCCGATAGGGGATCGAAAAATCCATTATTTTTGCGATATCTCTTACCGTTTTCGAGATAATCGACATTTTCCGATTTTAGTCTTTTTGGCTCTCAAAATACACAAAATTTTTTAAGATTTTTTTTTTTTTCAATTTAGGACATTCAGCACTTGTTTTTTATATTTGGAAGCATAGATTTACCGGGTGTATTCCGATAGGGGATCGAAAATTCCATTATTTTTGCGATATCTCTTACCGTTTTCGAGATAATCGACCTTTTCCGATTTTAGTCTTTTTGGCACTCAAAATACACAAAATTTGCATAGATTTACCGGGTGTATTCCGATAGGGGATCGAAAAATCCATTATTTTTGCGATATCTCTTACCGTTTTCGAGATAATCGACATTTTCCGATTTTAGTCTTTTTGGCTCTCAAAATACACAAAATTTTTTAAGATTTTTTTTTTTTTCAATTTAGGACATTCAGCACTTGTTTTTTATATTTGGAAGCATAGATTTACCGGGTATATTCCGATAGGGGATCGAAAATTCCATTATTTTTGCGATATCTCTTACCGTTTTCGAGATAATCGACCTTTTCCGATTTTAGTCTTTTTGGCACTCAAAATACACAAAATTTTTTAAGATTTTTTTTTTTTTCAATTTAGGACATTCAGCACTTGTTTTTTATATTTGGAAGCATAGATTTACCGGGTGTATTCCGATAGGGGATCGAAAATTCCATTATTTTTGCGATATCTCTTACCGTTTTCGAGATAATCGACCTTTTCCGATTTTAGTCTTTTTGGCACTCAAAATACACAAAATTTGCATAGATTTACCGGGTGTATTCCGATAGGGGATCGAAAAATCCATTATTTTTGCGATATCTCTTACCGTTTTCGAGATAATCGACATTTTCCGATTTTAGTCTTTTTGGCTCTCAAAATACACAAAATTTTTTAAGATTTTTTTTTTTTTCAATTTAGGACATTCAGCACTTGTTTTTTATATTTGGAAGCATAGATTTACCGGGTATATTCCGATAGGGGATCGAAAATTCCATTATTTTTGCGATATCTCTTACCGTTTTCGAGATAATCGACCTTTTCCGATTTTAGTCTTTTTGGCACTCAAAATACACAAAATTTGCATAGATTTACCGGGTGTATTCCGATAGGGGATCGAAAAATCCATTATTTTTGCGATATCTCTTACCGTTTTCGAGATAATCGACATTTTCCGATTTTAGTCTTTTTGGCTCTCAAAATACACAAAATTTTTTAAGATTTTTTTTTTTTCAATTTAGGACATTCAGCACTTGTTTTTTATATTTGGAAGCATAGATTTACCGGGTGTATTCCGATAGGGGATCGAAAATTCCATTATTTTTGCGATATCTCTTACCGTTTTCGAGATAATCGACCTTTTCCGATTTTAGTCTTTTTGGCACTCAAAATACACAAAATTTGCATAGATTTACCGGGTGTATTCCGATAGGGGATCGAAAAATCCATTATTTTTGCGATATCTCTTACCGTTTTCGAGATAATCGACATTTTCCGATTTTAGTCTTTTTGGCTCTCAAAATACACAAAATTTTTTAAGATTTTTTTTTTTTTCAATTTAGGACATTCAGCACTTGTTTTTTATATTTGGAAGCATAGATTTCCCGGGTGTATTCCGATAGGGGATCGAAAATTCCATTATTTTTGCGATATCTCTTACCGTTTTCGAGATAATCGACCTTTTCCGATTTTAGTCTTTTTGGCACTCAAAATACACAAAATTTGCATAGATTTACCGGGTGTATTCCGATAGGGGATCGAAAAATCCATTATTTTTGCGATATCTCTTACCGTTTTCGAGATAATCGACATTTTCCGATTTTAGTCTTTTTGGCTCTCAAAATAAACAAAATTTTTTAAGATTTTTTTTTTTTTCAATTTAGGACATTCAGCACTTGTTTTTTATATTTGGAAGCATAGATTTACCGGGTGTATTCCGATAGGGGATCGAAAATTCCATTATTTTTGCGATATCTCTTACCGTTTTCGAGATAATCGACCTTTTCCGATTTTAGTCTTTTTGGCACTCAAAATACACAAAATTTGCATAGATTTACCGGGTGTATTCCGATAGGGGATCGAAAAATCCATTATTTTTGCGATATCTCTTACCGTTTTCGAGATAATCGACATTTTCCGATTTTAGTCTTTTTGGCACTCAAAATACACAAAATTTGCATAGATTTACCGGATGTATTCCGATAGGGAATCGAAAAATCCATTATTTTTGCGATATCTCTTACCGTTTTCGAGATAATCGACATTTTCCGATTTTAGTCTTTTTGGCTCTCAAAATACACAAAATTTTTTAAGATTTTTTTTTTTTTCAATTTAGGACATTCAGCACTTGTTTTTTATATTTGGAAGCATAGATTTACCGGGTGTATTCCGATAGGGGATCGAAAATTCCATTATTTTTGCGATATCTCTTACCGTTTTCGAGATAATCGACCTTTTCCGATTTTAGTCTTTTTGGCACTCAAAATACACAAAATTTGCATAGATTTACCGGGTGTATTCCGATAGGGGATCGAAAAATCCATTATTTTTGCGATATCTCTTACCGTTTTCGAGATAATCGACATTTTCCGATTTTAGTCTTTTTGGCTCTCAAAACACACAAAATTTTTTAAGATTTTTTTTTTTTCAATTTAGGACATTCAGCACTTGTTTTTTATATTTGGAAGCATAGATTTACCGGGTGTATTCCGATAGGGGATCGAAAATTCCATTATTTTTGCGATATCTCTTACCGTTTTCGAGATAATCGACCTTTTCCGATTTTAGTCTTTTTGGCACTCAAAATACACAAAATTTGCATAGATTTACCGGGTGTATTCCGATAGGGGATCGAAAAATCCATTATTTTTGCGATATCTCTTACCGTTTTCGAGATAATCGACATTTTCCGATTTTAGTCTTTTTGGCTCTCAAAATACACAAAATTTTTTAAGATTTTTTTTTTTTTCAATTTAGGACATTCAGCACTTGTTTTTTATATTTGGAAGCATAGATTTACCGGGTGTATTCCGATAGGGGATCGAAAATTCCATTATTTTTGCGATATCTCTTACCGTTTTCGAGATAATCGACCTTTTCCGATTTTAGTCTTTTTGGCACTCAAAATACACAAAATTTGCATAGATTTACCGGGTGTATTCCGATAGGGGATCGAAAAATCCATTATTTTTGCGATATCTCTTACCGTTTTCGAGATAATCGACATTTTCCGATTTTAGTCTTTTTGGCTCTCAAAATACACAAAATTTTTTAAGATTTTTTTTTTTTCAATTTAGGACATTCAGCACTTGTTTTTTATATTTGGAAGCATAGATTTACCGGGTGTATTCCGATAGGGGATCGAAAATTCCATTATTTTTGCGATATCTCTTACCGTTTTCGAGATAATCGACCTTTTCCGATTTTAGTCTTTTTGGCACTCAAAATACACAAAATTTGCTTAGATTTACCGGGTGTATTCCGATAGGGGATCGAAAAATCCATTATTTTTGCGATATCTCTTACCGTTTTCGAGATAATCGACATTTTCCGATTTTAGTCTTTTTGGCTCTCAAAATACACAAAATTTTTTAAGATTTTTTTTTTTTTTCAATTTAGGACATTCAGCACTTGTTTTTTATATTTGGAAGCATAGATTTACCGGGTGTATTCCGATAGGGGATCGAAAATTCCATTATTTTTGCGATATCTCTTACCGTTTTCGAGATAATCGACCTTTTCCGATTTTAGTCTTTTTGGCACTCAAAATACACAAAATTTGCATAGATTTACCGGGTGTATTCCGATAGGGGATCGAAAAATCCATTATTTTTGCGATATCTCTTACCGTTTTCGAGATAATCGACATTTTCCGATTTTAGTCTTTTTGGCTCTCAAAATACACAAAATTTTTTAAGATTTTTTTTTTTTCAATTTAGGACATTCAGCACTTGATTTTTATATTTGGAAGCATAGATTTACCGGGTGTATTCCGATAGGGGATCGAAAATTCCATTATTTTTGCGATATCTCTTACCGTTTTCGAGATAATCGACCTTTTCCGATTTTAGTCTTTTTGGCACTCAAAATACACAAAATTTGCTTAGATTTACCGGGTGTATTCCGATAGGGGATCGAAAAATCCATTATTTTTGCGATATCTCTTACCGTTTTCGAGATAATCGACATTTTCCGATTTTAGTCTTTTTGGCTCTCAAAATACACAAAATTTTTTAAGATTTTTTTTTTTTTCAATTTAGGACATTCAGCACTTGTTTTTTATATTTGGAAGCATAGATTTACCGGGTGCATTCCGATAGGGGATCGAAAATTCCATTATTTTTGCGATATCTCTTACCGTTTTCGAGATAATCGACCTTTTCCGATTTTAGTCTTTTTGGCACTCAAAATACACAAAATTTGCATAGATTTACCGGGTGTATTCCGATAGGGGATCGAAAAATCCATTATTTTTGCGATATCTCTTACCGTTTTCGAGATAATCGACATTTTCCGATTTTAGTCTTTTTGGCTCTCAAAATACACAAAATTTTTTAAGATTTTTTTTTTTTTCAATTTAGGACATTCAGCACTTGTTTTTTATATTTGGAAGCATAAATTTACCGGGTGTATTCCGATAGGGGATCGAAAATTCCATTATTTTTGCGATATCTCTTACCGTTTTCGAGATAATCGACCTTTTCCGATTTTAGTCTTTTTGGCACTCAAAATACACAAAATTTGCATAGATTTACCGGGTGTATTCCGATAGGGGATCGAAAAATCCATTATTTTTGCGATATCTCTTACCGTTTTCGAGATAATCGACATTTTCCGATTTTAGTCTTTTTGGCTCTCAAAATACACAAAATTTTTTAAGATTTTTTTTTTTTTCAATTTAGGACATTCAGCACTTGTGTTTTATATTTGGAAGCATAGATTTACGGGGTGTATTCCGATAGGGGATCGAAAATTCCATTATTTTTGCGATATCTCTTACCGTTTTCGAGATAATCGACCTTTTCCGATTTTAGTCTTTTTGGCACTCAAAATACACAACATTTGCATAGATTTACCGGGTGTATTCCGATAGGGGATCGAAAAATCCATTATTTTTGCGATATCTCTTACCGTTTTCGAGATAATCGACATTTTCCGATTTTAGTCTTTTTGGCTCTCAAAATACACAAAATTTTTTAAGATTTTTTTTTTTTTCAATTTAGGACATTCAGCACTTGTTTTTTATATTTGGAAGCATAGATTTACCGGGTATATTCCGATAGGGGATCGAAAATTCCATTATTTTTGCGATATCTCTTACCGTTTTCGAGATAATCGACCTTTTCCGATTTTAGTCTTTTTGGCACTCAAAATACACAAAATTTGCATAGATTTACCGGGTGTATTCCGATAGGGGATCGAAAAATCCATTATTTTTGCGATATCTCTTACCGTTTTCGAGATAATCGACATTTTCCGATTTTAGTCTTTTTGGCTCTCAAAATACACAAAATTTTTTAAGATTTTTTTTTTTTTCAATTTAGGACATTCAGCACTTGTTTTTTATATTTGGAAGCATAGATTTACCGGGTGTATTCCGATAGGGGATCGAAAATTCCATTATTTTTGCGATATCTCTTACCGTTTTCGAGATAATCGACCTTTTCCGATTTTAGTCTTTTTGGCACTCAATATACACAAAATTTGCATAGATTTACCGGGTGTATTCCGATAGGGGATCGAAAAATCCATTATTTTTGCGATATCTCTTACCGTTTTCGAGATAATCGACATTTTCCGATTTTAGTCTTTTTGGCTCTCAAAATACACAAAATTTTTTAAGATTTTTTTTTTTTTCAATTTAGGACATTCAGCACTTGTTTTTTATATTTGGAAGCATAGATTTACCGGGTGTATTCCGATAGGGGATCGAAAATTCCATTATTTTTGCGATATCTCTTACCGTTTTCGAGATAATCGACCTTTTCCGATTTTAGTCTTTTTGGCACTCAAAATACACAAAATTTGCATAGATTTACCGGGTGTATTCCGATAGGGGATCGAAAAATCCATTATTTTTGCGATATCTCTTACAGTTTTCGAGATAATCGACATTTTCCGATTTTAGTCTTTTTGGCTCTCAAAATACACAAAATTTTTTAAGATTTTTTTTTTTTTCAATTTAGGACATTCAGCACTTGTTTTTTATATTTGGAAGCATAGATTTACCGGGTGTATTCCGATAGGGGATCGAAAATTCCATTATTTTTGCGATATCTCTTACCGTTTTCGAGATAATCGACCTTTTCCGATTTTAGTCTTTTTGGCACTCAAAATACACAAAATTTGCATAGATTTACCGGGTGTATTCCGATAGGGGATCGAAAAATCCATTATTTTTGCGATATCTCTTACCGTTTTCGAGATAATCGACATTTTCCGATTTTAGTCTTTTTGGCTCTCAAAATACACAAAATTTTTTAAGATTTTTTTTTTTTTCAATTTAGGACATTCAGCACTTGTTTTTTATATTTGGAAGCATAGATTTACCGGGTGTATTCCGATAGGGGATCGAAAATTCCATTATTTTTGCGATATCTCTTACCGTTTTCGAGATAATCGACCTTTTCCGATTTTAGTCTTTTTGGCACTCAAAATACACAAAATTTGCATAGATTTACCGGGTGTATTCCGATAGGGGATCGAAAAATCCATTATTTTTGCGATATCTCTTACCGTTTTCGAGATAATCGACATTTTCCGATTTTAGTCTTTTTGGCTCTCAAAATACACAAAATTTTTTAAGATTTTTTTTTTTTTCAATTTAGGACATTCAGCACTTGTTTTTTATATTTGGAAGCATAGATTTACCGGGTGTATTCCGATAGGGGATCGAAAGTTCCATTATTTTTGCGATATCTCTTACCGTTTTCGAGATAATCGACCTTTTCCGATTTTAGTCTTTTTGGCACTCAAAATACACAAAATTTGCATAGATTTACCGGGTGTATTCCGATAGGGGATCGAAAAATCCATTATTTTTGCGATATCTCTTACCGTTTTCGAGATAATCGACATTTTCCGATTTTAGTCTTTTTGGCACTCAAAATACACAAAATTTGCATAGATTTACCGGGTGTATTCCGATAGGGGATCGAAAAATCCATTATTTTTGCGATATCTCTTACCGTTTTCGAGATAATCGACATTTTCCGATTTTAGTCTTTTTGGCTCTCAAAATACACAAAATTTTTTAAGATTTTTTTTTTTTTCAATTTAGGACATTCAGCACTTGTTTTTTATATTTGGAAGCATAGATTTACCGGGTGTATTCCGATAGGGGATCGAAAATTCCATTATTTTTGCGATATCTCTTACCGTTTTCGAGATAATCGACCTTTTCCGATTTTAGTCTTTTTGGCACTCAAAATACACAAAATTTGCATAGATTTACCGGGTGTATTCCGATAGGGGATCGAAAAATCCATTATTTTTGCGTTATCTCTTACCGTTTTCGAGATAATCGACATTTTCCGATTTTAGTCTTTTTGGCTCTCAAAATACACAAAATTTTTTAAGATTTTTTTTTTTTTCAATTTAGGACATTCAGCACTTGTTTTTTATATTTGGAAGCATAGATTTACCGGGTATATTCCGATAGGGGATCGAAAATTCCATTATTTTTGCGATATCTCTTACCGTTTTCGAGATAATCGACCTTTTCCGATTTTAGTCTTTTTGGCTCTCAAAATACACAAAATTTTTTAAGATTTTTTTTTTTTTCAATTTAGGACATTCAGCACTTGTTTTTTATATTTGGAAGCATAGATTTACCGGGTGTATTCCGATAGGGGATCGAAAATTCCATTATTTTTGCGATATCTCTTACCGTTTTCGAGATAATCGACCTTTTCCGATTTTAGTCTTTTTGGCACTCAAAATACACAAAATTTGCATAGATTTACCGGGTGTATTCCGATAGGGGATCGAAAAATCCATTATTTTTGCGATATCTCTTACCGTTTTCGAGATAATCGACATTTTCCGATTTTAGTCTTTTTGGCTCTCAAAATACACAAAATTTTTTAAGATTTTTTTTTTTTTCAATTTAGGACATTCAGCACTTGTTTTTTATATTTGGAAGCATAGATTTACCGGGTATAATCCGATAGGGGATCGAAAATTCCATTATTTTTGCGATATCTCTTACCGTTTTCGAGATAATCGACCTTTTCCGATTTTAGTCTTTTTGGCACTCAAAATACACAAAATTTGCATAGATTTACCGGGTGTATTCCGATAGGGGATCGAAAAATCCATTATTTTTGCGATATCTCTTACCGTTTTCGAGATAATCGACATTTTCCGATTTTAGTCTTTTTGGCTCTCAAAATACACAAAATTTTTTAAGATTTTTTTTTTTTTCAATTTAGGACATTCAGCACTTGTTTTTTATATTTGGAAGCATAGATTTACCGGGTGTATTCCGATAGGGGATCGAAAATTCCATTATTTTTGCGATATCTCTTACCGTTTTCGAGCTAATCGACCTTTTCCGATTTTAGTCTTTTTGGCACTCAAAATACACAAAATTTGCATAGATTTACCGGGTGTATTCCGATAGGGAATCGAAAAATCCATTATTTTTGCGATATCTCTTACCGTTTTCGAGATAATCGACATTTTCCGATTTTAGTCTTTTTGGCTCTCAAAATACACAAAATTTTTTAAGATTTTTTTTTTTTTCAATTTAGGACATTCAGCACTTGTTTTTTATATTTGGAAGCATAGATTTACCGGGTGTATTCCGATAGGGGATCGAAAATTCCATTATTTTTGCGATATCTCTTACCGTTTTCGAGATAATCGACCTTTTCCGATTTTAGTCTTTTTGGCACTCAAAATACACAAAATTTGCATAGATTTACCGGGTGTATTCCGATAGGGGATCGAAAAATCCATTATTTTTGCGATATCTCTTACCGTTTTCGAGATAATCGACATTTTCCGATTTTAGTCTTTTTGGCTCTCAAAATAAACAAAATTTTTTAAGATTTTTTTTTTTTTCAATTTAGGACATTCAGCACTTGTTTTTTATATTTGGAAGCATAGATTTACCGGGTGTATTCCGATAGGGGATCGAAAATTCCATTATTTTTGCGATATCTCTTACCGTTTTCGAGATAATCGACCTTTTCCGATTTTAGTCTTTTTGGCACTCAAAATACACAAAATTTGCATAGATTTACCGGGTGTATTCCGATAGGGGATCGAAAAATCCATTATTTTTGCGATATCTCTTACCGTTTTCGAGATAATCGACATTTTCCGATTTTAGTCTTTTTGGCACTCAAAATACACAAAATTTGCATAGATTTACCGGATGTATTCCGATAGGGAATCGAAAAATCCATTATTTTTGCGATATCTCTTACCGTTTTCGAGATAATCGACATTTTCCGATTTTAGTCTTTTTGGCTCTCAAAATACACAAAATTTTTTAAGATTTTTTTTTTTTTCAATTTAGGACATTCAGCACTTGTTTTTTATATTTGGAAGCATAGATTTACCGGGTGTATTCCGATAGGGGATCGAAAATTCCATTATTTTTGCGATATCTCTTACCGTTTTCGAGCTAATCGACCTTTTCCGATTTTAGTCTTTTTGGCACTCAAAATACACAAAATTTGCATAGATTTACCGGGTGTATTCCGATAGGGGATCGAAAAATCCATTATTTTTGCGATATCTCTTACCGTTTTCGAGATAATCGACATTTTCCGATTTTAGTCTTTTTGGCTCTCAAAATACACAAAATTTTTTAAGATTTTTTTTTTTTTCAATTTAGGACATTCAGCACTTGTTTTTTATATTTGGAAGCATAGATTTACCGGGTGTATTCCGATAGGGGATCGAAAATTCCATTATTTTTGCGATATCTCTTACCGTTTTCGAGATAATCGACCTTTTCCGATTTTAGTCTTTTTGGCACTCAAAATACACAAAATTTGCATAGATTTACCGGGTGTATTCCGATAGGGGATCGAAAAATCCATTATTTTTGCGATATCTCTTACCGTTTTCGAGATAATCGACATTTTCCGATTTTAGTCTTTTTGGCTCTCAAAATAAACAAAATTTTTTAAGATTTTTTTTTTTTTCAATTTAGGACATTCAGCACTTGTTTTTTATATTTGGAAGCATAGATTTACCGGGTGTATTCCGATAGGGGATCGAAAATTCCATTATTTTTGCGATATCTCTTACCGTTTTCGAGATAATCGACCTTTTCCGATTTTAGTCTTTTTGGCACTCAAAATACACAAAATTTGCATAGATTTACCGGGTGTATTCCGATAGGGGATCGAAAAATCCATTATTTTTGCGATATCTCTTACCGTTTTCGAGATAATCGACATTTTCCGATTTTAGTCTTTTTGGCTCTCAAAATACACAAAATTTGCATAGATTTACCGGATGTATTCCGATAGGGAATCGAAAAATCCATTATTTTTGCGATATCTCTTACCGTTTTCGAGATAATCGACATTTTCCGATTTTAGTCTTTTTGGCTCTCAAAATACACAAAATTTTTTAAGATTTTTTTTTTTTTCAATTTAGGACATTCAGCACTTGTTTTTTATATTTGGAAGCATAGATTTACCGGGTGTATTCCGATAGGGGATCGAAAATTCCATTATTTTTGCGATATCTCTTACCGTTTTCGAGATAATCGACCTTTTCCGATTTTAGTCTTTTTGGCACTCAAAATACACAAAATTTGCATAGATTTACCGGGTGTATTCCGATAGGGGATCGAAAAATCCATTATTTTTGCGATATCTCTTACCGTTTTCGAGATAATCGACATTTTCCGATTTTAGTCTTTTTGGCTCTCCAAATACACAAAATTTTTTAAGATTTTTTTTTTTTCAATTTAGGACATTCAGCACTTGTTTTTTATATTTGGAAGCATAGATTTACCGGGTGTATTCCGATAGGGGATCGAAAATTCCATTATTTTTGCGATATCTCTTACCGTTTTCGAGATAATCGACCTTTTCCGATTTTAGTCTTTTTGGCACTCAAAATACACAAAATTTGCATAGCTTTACCGGGTGTATTCCGATAGGGGATCGAAAAATCCATTATTTTTGCGATATCTCTTACCGTTTTCGAGATAATCGACATTTTCCGATTTTAGTCTTTTTGGCTCTCAAAATACACAAAATTTTTTAAGATTTTTTTTTTTTTCAATTTAGGACATTCAGCACTTGTTTTTTATATTTGGAAGCATAGAGTTACCGGGTGTATTCCGATAGGGGATCGAAAATTCCATTATTTTTGCGATATCTCTTACCGTTTTCGAGATAATCGACCTTTTCCGATTTTAGTCTTTTTGGCACTCAAAATACACTAACTTTGCATAGATTTACCGGTTGTATTCCGATAGGGGATCGAAAAATCCATTATTTTTGCGATATCTCTTACCGTTTTCGAGATAATCGACATTTTCCGATTTTAGTCTTTTTGGCTCTCAAAATACACAAAATTTTTTAAGATTTTTTTTTTTTTCAATTTAGGACATTCAGCACTTGTTTTTTATATTTGGAAGCATAGATTTACCGGGTATATTCCGATAGGGGATCGAAAATTCCATTATTTTTGCGATATCTCTTACCGTTTTCGAGATAATCGACCTTTTCCGATTTTAGTCTTTTTGGCACTCAAAATACACAAAATTTGCATAGATTTACCGGGTGTATTCCGATAGGGGATCGAAAAATCCATTATTTTTGCGATATCTCTTACCGTTTTCGAGATAATCGACATTTTCCGATTTTAGTCTTTTTGGCTCTCAAAATACACAAAATTTTTTAAGATTTTTTTTTTTTTCAATTTAGGACATTCAGCACTTGTTTTTTATATTTGGAAGCATAGATTTACCGGGTGTATTCCGATAGGGGATCGAAAATTCCATTATTTTTGCGATATCTCTTACCGTTTTCGAGATAATCGACCTTTTCCGATTTTAGTCTTTTTGGCACTCAATATACACAAAATTTGCATAGATTTACCGGGTGTATTCCGATAGGGGATCGAAAAATCCATTATTTTTGCGATATCTCTTACCGTTTTCGAGATAATCGACATTTTCCGATTTTAGTCTTTTTGGCTCTCAAAATACACAAAATTTTTTAAGATTTTTTTTTTTTTCAATTTAGGACATTCAGCACTTGTTTTTTATATTTGGAAGCATAGATTTACCGGGTGTATTCCGATAGGGGATCGAAAATTCCATTATTTTTGCGATATCTCTTACCGTTTTCGAGATAATCGACCTTTTCCGATTTTAGTCTTTTTGGCACTCAAAATACACAAAATTTGCATAGATTTACCGGGTGTATTCCGATAGGGGATCGAAAAATCCATTATTTTTGCGATATCTCTTACCGTTTTCGAGATAATCGACATTTTCCGATTTTAGTCTTTTTGGCTCTCAAAATACACAAAATTTTTTAAGATTTTTTTTTTTTTCAATTTAGGACATTCAGCACTTGTTTTTTATATTTGGAAGCATAGATTTACCGGGTGTATTCCGATAGGGGATCGAAAATTCCATTATTTTTGCGATATCTCTTACCGTTTTCGAGATAATCGACCTTTTCCGATTTTAGTCTTTTTGGCACTCAAAATACACAAAATTTGCATAGATTTACCGGGTGTATTCCGATAGGGGATCGAAAAATCCATTATTTTTGCGATATCTCTTACCGTTTTCGAGATAATCGACATTTTCCGATTTTAGTCTTTTTGGCTCTCAAAATACACAAAATTTTTTAAGATTTTTTTTTTTTTCAATTTAGGACATTCAGCACTTGTTTTTTATATTTGGAAGCATAGATTTACCGGGTGTATTCCGATAGGGGATCGAAAATTCCATTATTTTTGCGATATCTCTTACCGTTTTCGAGATAATCGACCTTTTCCGATTTTAGTCTTTTTGGCACTCAAAATACACAAAATTTGCATAGATTTACCGGGTGTATTCCGATAGGGGATCGAAAAATCCATTATTTTTGCGATATCTCTTACCGTTTTCGAGATAATCGACATTTTCCGATTTTAGTCTTTTTGGCTCTCAAAATACACAAAATTTTTTAAGATTTTTTTTTTTTTCAATTTAGGACATTCAGCACTTGTTTTTTATATTTGGAAGCATAGATTTACCGGGTGTATTCCGATAGGGGATCGAAAATTCCATTATTTTTGCGATATCTCTTACCGTTTTCGAGATAATCGACCTTTTCCGATTTTAGTCTTTTTGGCACTCAAAATACACAAAATTTGCATAGATTTACCGGGTGTATTCCGATAGGGGATCGAAAAATCCATTATTTTTGCGATATCTCTTACCGTTTTCGAGATAATCGACATTTTCCGATTTTAGTCTTTTTGGCACTCAAAATACACAAAATTTGCATAGATTTACCGGATGTATTCCGATAGGGAATCGAAAAATCCATTATTTTTGCGATATCTCTTACCGTTTTCGAGATAATCGACATTTTCCGATTTTAGTCTTTTTGGCTCTCAAAATACACAAAATTTTTTAAGATTTTTTTTTTTTTCAATTTAGGACATTCAGCACTTGTTTTTTATATTTGGAAGCATAGATTTACCGGGTGTATTCCGATAGGGGATCGAAAATTCCATTATTTTTGCGATATCTCTTACCGTTTTCGAGATAATCGACCTTTTCCGATTTTAGTCTTTTTGGCACTCAAAATACACAAAATTTGCATAGATTTACCGGGTGTATTCCGATAGGGGATCGAAAAATCCATTATTTTTGCGATATCTCTTACCGTTTTCGAGATAATCGACATTTTCCGATTTTAGTCTTTTTGGCTCTCAAAATACACAAAATTTTTTAAGATTTTTTTTTTTTCAATTTAGGACATTCAGCACTTGTTTTTTATATTTGGAAGCATAGATTTACCGGGTGTATTCCGATAGGGGATCGAAAATTCAATTATTTTTGCGATATCTCTTACCGTTTTCGAGATAATCGACCTTTTCCGATTTTAGTCTTTTTGGCACTCAAAATACACAAAATTTGCATAGATTTACCGGGTGTATTCCGATAGGGGATCGAAAAATCCATTATTTTTGCGATATCTCTTACCGTTTTCGAGATAATCGACATTTTCCGATTTTAGTCTTTTTGGCTCTCAAAATACACAAAATTTTTTAAGATTTTTTTTTTTTTCAATTTAGGACATTCAGCACTTGTTTTTTATATTTGGAAGCATAGAGTTACCGGGTGTATTCCGATAGGGGATCGAAAATTCCATTATTTTTGCGATATCTCTTACCGTTTTCGAGATAATCGACCTTTTCCGATTTTAGTCTTTTTGGCACTCAAAATACACTAAATTTGCATAGATTTACCGGTTGTATTCCGATAGGGGATCGAAAAATCCATTATTTTTGCGATATCTCTTACCGTTTTCGAGATAATCGACATTTTCCGATTTTAGTCTTTTTGGCTCTCAAAATACACAAAATTTTTTAAGATTTTTTTTTTTTTCAATTTAGGACATTCAGCACTTGTTTTTTATATTTGGAAGCATAGATTTACCGGGTATATTCCGATAGGGGATCGAAAATTCCATTATTTTTGCGATATCTCTTACCGTTTTCGAGATAATCGACCTTTTCCGATTTTAGTCTTTTTGGCACTCAAAATACACAAAATTTGCATAGATTTACCGGGTGTATTCCGATAGGGGATCGAAAAATCCATTATTTTTGCGATATCTCTTACCGTTTTCGAGATAATCGACATTTTCCGATTTTAGTCTTTTTGGCTCTCAAAATACACAAAATTTTTTAAGATTTTTTTTTTTTTCAATTTAGGACATTCAGCACTTGTTTTTTATATTTGGAAGCATAGATTTACCGGGTGTATTCCGATAGGGGATCGAAAATTCCATTATTTTTGCGATATCTCTTACCGTTTTCGAGATAATCGACCTTTTCCGATTTTCGAGATAATCGACCTTTTCCGATTTTAGTCTTTTTGGCACTCAAAATACACAAAATTTGCATAGATTTACCGGGTGTATTCCGATAGGGGATCGAAAAATCCATTATTTTTGCGATATCTCTTACAGTTTTCGAGATAATCGACATTTTCCGATTTTAGTCTTTTTGGCTCTCAAAATACACAAAATTTTTTAAGATTTTTTTTTTTTTCAATTTAGGACATTCAGCACTTGTTTTTTATATTTGGAAGCATAGATTTACCGGGTGTATTCCGATAGGGGATCGAAAATTCCATTATTTTTGCGATATCTCTTACCGTTTTCGAGATAATCGACCTTTTCCGATTTTAGTCTTTTTGGCACTCAAAATACACAAAATTTGCATAGATTTACCGGGTGTATTCCGATAGGGGATCGAAAAATCCATTATTTTTGCGATATCTCTTACCGTTTTCGAGATAATCGACATTTTCCGATTTTAGTCTTTTTGGCTCTCAAAATACACAAAATTTTTTAAGATTTTTTTTTTTTTCAATTTAGGACATTCAGCACTTGTTTTTTATATTTGGAAGCATAGATTTACCGGGTGTATTCCGATAGGGGATCGAAAATTCCATTATTTTTGCGATATCTCTTACCGTTTTCGAGATAATCGACCTTTTCCGATTTTAGTCTTTTTGGCACTCAAAATACACAAAATTTGCATAGATTTACCGGGTGTATTCCGATAGGGGATCGAAAAATCCATTATTTTTGCGATATCTCTTACCGTTTTCGAGATAATCGACATTTTCCGATTTTAGTCTTTTTGGCTCTCAAAATACACAAAATTTTTTAAGATTTTTTTTTTTTTCAATTTAGGACATTCAGCACTTGTTTTTTATATTTGGAAGCATAGATTTACCGGGTGTATTCCGATAGGGGATCGAAAATTCCATTATTTTTGCGATATCTCTTACCGTTTTCGAGATAATCGACCTTTTCCGATTTTAGTCTTTTTGGCACTCAAAATACACAAAATTTGCATAGATTTACCGGGTGTATTCCGATAGGGGATCGAAAAATCCATTATTTTTGCGATATCTCTTACCGTTTTCGAGATAATCGACATTTTCCGATTTTAGTCTTTTTGGCTCTCAAAATACACAAAATTTTTTAAGATTTTTTTTTTTTTCAATTTAGGACATTCAGCACTTGTTTTTTATATTTGGAAGCATAGATTTACCGGGTGTATTCCGATAGGGGATCGAAAATTCCATTATTTTTGCGATATCTCTTACCGTTTTCGAGATAATCGACCTTTTCCGATTTTAGTCTTTTTGGCACTCAAAATACACAAAATTTGCATAGATTTACCGGGTGTATTCCGATAGGGGATCGAAAAATCCATTATTTTTGCGATATCTCTTACCGTTTTCGAGATAATCGACATTTTCCGATTTTAGTCTTTTTGGCTCTCAAAATACACAAAATTTTTTAAGATTTTTTTTTTTTTCAATTTAGGACATTCAGCACTTGTTTTTTATATTTGGAAGCATAGATTTACCGGGTGTATTCCGATAGGGGATCGAAAATTCCATTATTTTTGCGATATCTCTTACCGTTTTCGAGATAATCGACCTTTTCCGATTTTAGTCTTTTTGGCACTCAAAATACACAAAATTTGCATAGATTTACCGGGTGTATTCCGATAGGGGATCGAAAAATCCATTATTTTTGCGATATCTCTTACCGTTTTCGAGATAATCGACATTTTCCGATTTTAGTCTTTTTGGCTCTCAAAATACACAAAATTTTTTAAGATTTTTTTTTTTTTCAATTTAGGACATTCAGCACTTGTTTTTTATATTTGGAAGCATAGATTTACCGGGTATATTCCGATAGGGGATCGAAAATTCCATTATTTTTGCGATATCTCTTACCGTTTTCGAGATAATCGACCTTTTCCGATTTTAGTCTTTTTGGCACTCAAAATACACAAAATTTGCATAGATTTACCGGGTGTATTCCGATAGGGGATCGAAAAATCCATTATTTTTGCGATATCTCTTACCGTTTTCGAGATAATCGACATTTTCCGATTTTAGTCTTTTTGGCTCTCAAAATACACAAAACTTTTTAAGATTTTTTTTTTTTTCAATTTAGGACATTCAGCACTTGTTTTTTATATTTGGAAGCATAGATTTACCGGGTGTATTCCGATAGGGGATCGAAAATTCCATTATTTTTGCGATATCTCTTACCGTTTTCGAGATAATCGACCTTTTCCGATTTTAGTCTTTTTGGCACTCAAAATACACAACATTTGCATAGATTTACCGGGTGTATTCCGATAGGGGATCGAAAAATCCATTATTTTTGCGATATCTCTTACCGTTTTCGAGATAATCGACATTTTCCGATTTTAGTCTTTTTGGCTCTCAAAATACACAAAATTTTTTAAGATTTTTTTTTTTTTCAATTTAGGACATTCAGCACTTGTTTTTTATATTTGGAAGCATAGATTTACCGGGTATATTCCGATAGGGGATCGAAAATTCCATTATTTTTGCGATATCTCTTACCGTTTTCGAGATAATCGACCTTTTCCGATTTTAGTCTTTTTGGCACTCAAAATACACAAAATTTGCATAGATTTACCGGGTGTATTCCGATAGGGTATCGAAAAATCCATTATTTTTGCGATATCTCTTACCGTTTTCGAGATAATCGACATTTTCCGATTTTAGTCTTTTTGGCTCTCAAAATACACAAAATTTTTTAAGATTTTTTTTTTTTTCAATTTAGGACATTCAGCACTTGTTTTTTATATTTGGAAGCATAGATTTACCGGGTGTATTCCGATAGGGGATCGAAAATTCCATTATTTTTGCGATATCTCTTACCGTTTTCGAGCTAATCGACCTTTTCCGATTTTAGTCTTTTTGGCACTCAAAATACACAAAATTTGCATAGATTTACCGGGTGTATTCCGATAGGGGATCGAAAAATCCATTATTTTTGCGATATCTCTTACCGTTTTCGAGATAATCGACATTTTCCGATTTTAGTCTTTTTGGCTCTCAAAATACACAAAATTTTTTAAGATTTTTTTTTTTTTCAATTTAGGACATTCAGCACTTGTTTTTTATATTTGGAAGCATAGATTTACCGGGTGTATTCCGATAGGGGATCGAAAATTCCATTATTTTTGCGATATCTCTTACCGTTTTCGAGATAATCGACCTTTTCCGATTTTAGTCTTTTTGGCACTCAAAATACACAAAATTTGCATAGATTTACCGGGTGTATTCCGATAGGGGATCGAAAAATCCATTATTTTTGCGATATCTCTTACCGTTTTCGAGATAATCGACATTTTCCGATTTTAGTCTTTTTGGCTCTCAAAATACACAAAATTTTTTAAGATTTTTTTTTTTTTCAATTTAGGACATTCAGCACTTGTTTTTTATATTTGGAAGCATAGATTTACCGGGTGTATTCCGATAGGGGATCGAAAATTCCATTATTTTTGCGATATCTCTTACCGTTTTCGAGATAATCGACATTTTCCGATTTTAGTCTTTTTGGCTCTCAAAATACACAAAATTGTTTAAGATTTTTTTTTTTTTCAATTTAGGACATTCAGCACTTGTTTTTTATATTTGGAAGCATAGATTTACCGGGTGTATTCCGATAGGGGATCGAAAATTCCATTATTTTTGCGATATCACTTACCGTTTTCGAGATAATCGACCTTTTCCGATTTTAGTCTTTTTGGCACTCAAAATACACAAAATTTGCATAGATTTACCGGGTGTATTCCGATAGGGGATCGAAAAATCCATTATTTTTGCGATATCTCTTACCGTTTTCGAGATAATCGACATTTTCCGATTTTAGTCTTTTTGGCTCTCAAAATACACAAAATTTTTTAAGATTTTTTTTTTTTTCAATTTAGGACATTCAGCACTTGTTTTTTATATTTGGAAGCATAGATTTACCGGGTATATTCCGATAGGGGATCGAAAATTCCATTATTTTTGCGATATCTCTTACCGTTTTCGAGATAATCGACCTTTTCCGATTTTAGTCTTTTTGGCTCTCAAAATACACAAAATTTTTTAAGATTTTTTTTTTTTTCAATTTAGGACATTCAGCACTTGTTTTTTATATTTGGAAGCATAGATTTACCGGGTGTATTCCGATAGGGGATCGAAAATTCCATTATTTTTGCGATATCTCTTACCGTTTTCGTGATAATCGACCTTTTCCGATTTTAGTCTTTTTGGCACTCAAAATACACAAAATTTGCATAGATTTACCGGGTGTATTCCGATAGGGGATCGAAAAATCCATTATTTTTGCGATATCTCTTACCGTTTTCGAGATAATCGACATTTTCCGATTTTAGTCTTTTTGGCTCTCAAAATACACAAAATTTTTTAAGATTTTTTTTTTTTTCAATTTAGGACATTCAGCACTTGTTTTTTATATTTGGAAGCATAGATTTACCGGGTGTATTCCGATAGGGGATCGAAAATTCCATTATTTTTGCGATATCTCTTACCGTTTTCGAGATAATCGACCTTTTCCGATTTTAGTCTTTTTGGCACTCAATATACACAAAATTTGCATAGATTTACCGGGTGTATTCCGATAGGGGATCGAAAAATCCATTATTTTTGCGATATCTCTTACCGTTTTCGAGATAATCGATATTTTCCGATTTTAGTCTTTTTGGCTCTCAAAATACACAAAATTTTTTAAGATTTTTTTTTTTTTCAATTTAGGACATTCAGCACTTGTTTTTTATATTTGGAAGCATAGATTCACCGGGTGTATTCCGATAGGGGATCGAAAATTCCATTATTTTTGCGATATCTCTTACCGTTTTCGAGATAATCGACCTTTTCCGATTTTAGTCTTTTTGGCACTCAAAATACACAAAATTTGCATAGATTTACCGGGTGTATTCCGATAGGGGATCGAAAAATCCATTATTTTTGCGATATCTCTTACAGTTTTCGAGATAATCGACATTTTCCGATTTTAGTCTTTTTGGCTCTCAAAATACACAAAATTTTTTAAGATTTTTTTTTTTTTCAATTTAGGACATTCAGCACTTGTTTTTTATATTTGGAAGCATAGATTTACCGGGTGTATTCCGATAGGGGATCGAAAATTCCATTATTTTTGCGATATCTCTTACCGTTTTCGAGATAATCGACCTTTTCCGATTTTAGTCTTTTTGGCACTCAAAATACACAAAATTTGCATAGATTTACCGGGTGTATTCCGATAGGGGATCGAAAAATCCATTATTTTTGCGATATCTCTTACCGTTTTCGAGATAATCGACATTTTCCGATTTTAGTCTTTTTGGCTCTCAAAATACACAAAATTTTTTAAGATTTTTTTTTTTTTCAATTTAGGACATTCAGCACTTGTTTTTTATATTTGGAAGCATAGATTTACCGGGTGTATTCCGATAGGGGATCGAAAATTCCATTATTTTTGCGATATCTCTTACCGTTTTCGAGATAATCGACCTTTTCCGATTTTAGTCTTTTTGGCACTCAAAATACACAAAATTTGCATAGATTTATCGGGTGTATTCCGATAGGGGATCGAAAAATCCATTATTTTTGCGATATCTCTTACCGTTTTCGAGATAATCGACATTTTCCGATTTTAGTCTTTTTGGCTCTCAAAATACACAAAATTTTTTAAGTTTTTTTTTTTTTTCAATTTAGGACATTCAGCACTTGTTTTTTATATTTGGAAGCATAGATTTACCGGGTGTATTCCGATAGGGGATCGAAAATTCCATTATTTTTGCGATATCTCTTACCGTTTTCGAGATAATCGACCTTTTCCGATTTTAGTCTTTTTGGCACTCAAAATACACAAAATTTGCATAGATTTACCGGGTGTATTCCGATAGGGGATCGAAAAATCCATTATTTTTGCGATATCTCTTACCGTTTTCGAGATAATCGACATTTTCCGATTTTAGTCTTTTTGGCTCTCAAAATACACAAAATTTTTTAAGATTTTTTTTTTTTCAATTTAGGACATTCAGCACTTGTTTTTTATATTTGGAAGCATAGATTTACCGGGTGTATTCCGATAGGGGATCGAAAATTCCATTATTTTTGCGATATCTCTTACCGTTTTCGAGATAATCGACCTTTTCCGATTTTAGTCTTTTTGGCACTCAAAATACACAAAATTTGCATAGATTTACCGGGTGTATTCCGATAGGGGATCGAAAAATCCATTATTTTTGCGATATCTCTTACCGTTTTCGAGATAATCGACATTTTCCGATTTTAGTCTTTTTGGCTCTCAAAATACACAAAATTTTTTAAGATTTTTTTTTTTTCAATTTAGGACATTCAGCACTTGTTTTTTATATTTGGAAGCATAGATTTACCGGGTGTATTCCGATAGGGGATCGAAAATTCCATTATTTTTGCGATATCTCTTACCGTTTTCGAGATAATCGACCTTTTCCGATTTTAGTCTTTTAGGCACTCAAAATACACAAAATTTGCATAGATTTACCGGGTGTATTCCGATAGGGGATCGAAAAATCCATTATTTTTGCGATATCTCTTACCGTTTTCGAGATAATCGACATTTTCCGATTTTAGTCTTTTTGGCTCTCAAAATACACAAAATTTTTTAAGATTTTTTTTTTTTCAATTTAGGACATTCAGCACTTGTTTTTTATATTTGGAAGCATAGATTTACCAGGTGTATTCCGATAGGGGATCGAAAATTCCATTATTTTTGCGATATCTCTTACCGTTTTCGAGATAATCGACCTTTTCCGATTTTAGTCTTTTTGGCACTCAAAATACACAAAATTTGCATAGATTTACCGGGTGTATTCCGATAGGGGATCGAAAAATCCATTATTTTTGCGATATCTCTTACCGTTTTCGAGATAATCGACATTTTCCGATTTTAGTCTTTTTGGCTCTCAAAATACACAAAATTTTTTAAGATTTTTTTTTTTTCAATTTAGGACATTCAGCACTTGTTTTTTATATTTGGAAGCATAGATTTACCGGGTGTATTCCGATAGGGGATCGAAAATTCCATTATTTTTGCGATATCTCTTACCGTTTTCGAGATAATCGACCTTTTCCGATTTTAGTCTTTTTGGCACTCAAAATACACAAAATTTGCATAGATTTACCGGGTGTATTCCGATAGGGGATCGAAAAATCCATTATTTTTGCGATATCTCTTACCGTTTTCGAGATAATCGACATTTTCCGATTTTAGTCTTTTTGGCTCTCAAAATACACAAAATTTTTTAAGATTTTTTTTTTTTCAATTTAGGACATTCAGCACTTGTTTTTTATATTTGGAAGCATAGATTTACCGGGTGTATTCCGATAGGGGATCGAAAAATCCATTATTTTTGCGATATCTCTTACCGTTTTCGAGATAATCGACATTTTCCGATTTTAGTCTTTTTGGCTCTCAAAATACACAAAATTTTTTAAGATTTTTTTTTTTTCAATTTAGGACATTCAGCACTTGTTTTTTATATTTGGAAGCATAGATTTACCGGGTGTATTCCGATAGGGGATCGAAAATTCCATTATTTTTGCGATATCTCTTACCGTTTTCGAGATAATCGACCTTTTCCGATTTTAGTCTTTTTGGCATTCAAAATACACAAAATTTGCATAGATTTACCGGGTGTATTCCGATAGGGGATCGAAAAATCCATTATTTTTGCGATATCTCTTACCGTTTTCGAGATAATCGACATTTTCCGATTTTAGTCTTTTTGGCTCTCAAAATACACAAAATTTTTTAAGATTTTTTTTTTTTCAATTTAGGACATTCAGCACTTGTTTTTTATATTTGGAAGCATAGATTTACCGGGTGTATTCCGATAGGGGATCGAAAATTCCATTATTTTTGCGATATCTCTTACCGTTTTCGAGATAATCGACCTTTTCCGATTTTAGTCTTTTTGGCACTCAAAATACACAAAATTTGCATAGATTTACCGGGTGTATTCCGATAGGGGATCGAAAAATCCATTATTTTTGCGATATCTCTTACCGTTTTCGAGATAATCGACATTTTCCGATTTTAGTCTTTTTGGCTCTCAAAATACACAAAATTTTTTAAGATTTTTTTTTTTTCAATTTAGGACATTCAGCACTTGTTTTTTATATTTGGAAGCATAGATTTACCGGGTGTATTCCGATAGGGGATCGAAAATTCCATTATTTTTGCGATATCTCTTACCGTTTTCGAGATAATCGACCTTTTCCGATTTTAGTCTTTTTGGCACTCAAAATACACAAAATTTGCATAGATTTACCGGGTGTATTCCGATAGGGGATCGAAAAATCCATTATTTTTGCGATATCTCTTACCGTTTTCGAGATAATCGACATTTTCCGATTTTAGTCTTTTTGGCTCTCAAAATACACAAAAATTTTTAAGATTTTTTTTTTTTCAATTTAGGACATTCAGCACTTGTTTTTTATATTTGGAAGCATAGATTTACCGGGTGTATTCCGATAGGGGATCGAAAATTCCATTATTTTTGCGATATCTCTTACCGTTTTCGAGATAATCGACCTTTTCCGATTTTAGTCTTTTTGGCACTCAAAATACACAAAATTTGCATAGATTTACCGGGTGTATTCCGATAGGGGATCGAAAAATCCATTATTTTTGCGATATCTCTTACCGTTTTCGAGATAATCGACATTTTCCGATTTTAGTCTTTTTGGCTCTCAAAATACACAAAATTTTTTAAGATTTTTTTTTTTTTCAATTTAGGACATTCAGCACTTGTGTTTTATATTTGGAAGCATAGATTTACGGGGTGTATTCCGATAGGGGATCGAAAATTCCATTATTTTTGCGATATCTCTTACCGTTTTCGAGATAATCGACCTTTTCCGATTTTAGTCTTTTTGGCACTCAAAATACACAACATTTGCATAGATTTACCGGGTGTATTCCGATAGGGGATCGAAAAATCCATTATTTTTGCGATATCTCTTACCGTTTTCGAGATAATCGACATTTTCCGATTTTAGTCTTTTTGGCTCTCAAAATACACAAAATTTTTTAAGATTTTTTTTTTTTTCAATTTAGGACATTCAGCACTTGTTTTTTATATTTGGAAGCATAGATTTACCGGGTATATTCCGATAGGGGATCGAAAATTCCATTATTTTTGCGATATCTCTTACCGTTTTCGAGATAATCGACCTTTTCCGATTTTAGTCTTTTTGGCACTCAAAATACACAAAATTTGCATAGATTTACCGGGTGTATTCCGATAGGGGATCGAAAAATCCATTATTTTTGCGATATCTCTTACCGTTTTCGAGATAATCGACATTTTCCGATTTTAGTCTTTTTGGCTCTCAAAATACACAAAATTTTTTAAGATTTTTTTTTTTTTCAATTTAGGACATTCAGCACTTGTTTTTTATATTTGGAAGCATAGATTTACCGGGTGTATTCCGATAGGGGATCGAAAATTCCATTATTTTTGCGATATCTCTTACCGTTTTCGAGATAATCGACCTTTTCCGATTTTAGTCTTTTTGGCACTCAATATACACAAAATTTGCATAGATTTACCGGGTGTATTCCGATAGGGGATCGAAAAATCCATTATTTTTGCGATATCTCTTACCGTTTTCGAGATAATCGACATTTTCCGATTTTAGTCTTTTTGGCTCTCAAAATACACAAAATTTTTTAAGATTTTTTTTTTTTTCAATTTAGGACATTCAGCACTTGTTTTTTATATTTGGAAGCATAGATTTACCGGGTGTATTCCGATAGGGGATCGAAAATTCCATTATTTTTGCGATATCTCTTACCGTTTTCGAGATAATCGACCTTTTCCGATTTTAGTCTTTTTGGCACTCAAAATACACAAAATTTGCATAGATTTACCGGGTGTATTCCGATAGGGGATCGAAAAATCCATTATTTTTGCGATATCTCTTACAGTTTTCGAGATAATCGACATTTTCCGATTTTAGTCTTTTTGGCTCTCAAAATACACAAAATTTTTTAAGATTTTTTTTTTTTTCAATTTAGGACATTCAGCACTTGTTTTTTATATTTGGAAGCATAGATTTACCGGGTGTATTCCGATAGGGGATCGAAAATTCCATTATTTTTGCGATATCTCTTACCGTTTTCGAGATAATCGACCTTTTCCGATTTTAGTCTTTTTGGCACTCAAAATACACAAAATTTGCATAGATTTACCGGGTGTATTCCGATAGGGGATCGAAAAATCCATTATTTTTGCGATATCTCTTACCGTTTTCGAGATAATCGACATTTTCCGATTTTAGTCTTTTTGGCTCTCAAAATACACAAAATTTTTTAAGATTTTTTTTTTTTTCAATTTAGGACATTCAGCACTTGTTTTTTATATTTGGAAGCATAGATTTACCGGGTGTATTCCGATAGGGGATCGAAAATTCCATTATTTTTGCGATATCTCTTACCGTTTTCGAGATAATCGACCTTTTCCGATTTTAGTCTTTTTGGCACTCAAAATACACAAAATTTGCATAGATTTACCGGGTGTATTCCGATAGGGGATCGAAAAATCCATTATTTTTGCGATATCTCTTACCGTTTTCGAGATAATCGACATTTTCCGATTTTAGTCTTTTTGGCTCTCAAAATACACAAAATTTTTTAAGATTTTTTTTTTTTTCAATTTAGGACATTCAGCACTTGTTTTTTATATTTGGAAGCATAGATTTACCGGGTGTATTCCGATAGGGGATCGAAAGTTCCATTATTTTTGCGATATCTCTTACCGTTTTCGAGATAATCGACCTTTTCCGATTTTAGTCTTTTTGGCACTCAAAATACACAAAATTTGCATAGATTTACCGGGTGTATTCCGATAGGGGATCGAAAAATCCATTATTTTTGCGATATCTCTTACCGTTTTCGAGATAATCGACATTTTCCGATTTTAGTCTTTTTGGCTCTCAAAATACACAAAATTTTTTAAGATTTTTTTTTTTTTCAATTTAGGACATTCAGCACTTGTTTTTTATATTTGGAAGCATAGATTTACCGGGTGTATTCCGATAGGGGATCGAAAATTCCATTATTTTTGCGATATCTCTTACCGTTTTCGAGATAATCGACCTTTTCCGATTTTAGTCTTTTTGGCACTCAAAATACACAAAATTTGCATAGATTTACCGGGTGTATTCCGATAGGGGATCGAAAAATCCATTATTTTTGCGATATCTCTTACCGTTTTCGAGATAATCGACATTTTCCGATTTTAGTCTTTTTGGCTCTCAAAATACACAAAATTTTTTAAGATTTTTTTTTTTTTCAATTTAGGACATTCAGCACTTGTTTTTTATATTTGGAAGCATAGATTTACCGGGTGTATTCCGATAGGGGATCGAAAATTCCATTATTTTTGCGATATCTCTTACCGTTTTCGAGATAATCGACCTTTTCCGATTTTAGTCTTTTTGGCACTCAAAATACACAAAATTTGCATAGATTTACCGGGTGTATTCCGATAGGGGATCGAAAAATCCATTATTTTTGCGTTATCTCTTACCGTTTTCGAGATAATCGACATTTTCCGATTTTAGTCTTTTTGGCTCTCAAAATACACAAAATTTTTTAAGATTTTTTTTTTTTTCAATTTAGGACATTCAGCACTTGTTTTTTATATTTGGAAGCATAGATTTACCGGGTATATTCCGATAGGGGATCGAAAATTCCATTATTTTTGCGATATCTCTTACCGTTTTCGAGATAATCGACCTTTTCCGATTTTAGTCTTTTTGGCACTCAAAATACACAAAATTTTTTAAGATTTTTTTTTTTTTCAATTTAGGACATTCAGCACTTGTTTTTTATATTTGGAAGCATAGATTTACCGGGTGTATTCCGATAGGGGATCGAAAATTCCATTATTTTTGCGATATCTCTTACCGTTTTCGAGATAATCGACCTTTTCCGATTTTAGTCTTTTTGGCACTCAAAATACACAAAATTTGCATAGATTTACCGGGTGTATTCCGATAGGGGATCGAAAAATCCATTATTTTTGCGATATCTCTTACCGTTTTCGAGATAATCGACATTTTCCGATTTTAGTCTTTTTGGCTCTCAAAATACACAAAATTTTTTAAGATTTTTTTTTTTTTCAATTTAGGACATTCAGCACTTGTTTTTTATATTTGGAAGCATAGATTTACCGGGTATAATCCGATAGGGGATCGAAAATTCCATTATTTTTGCGATATCTCTTACCGTTTTCGAGATAATCGACCTTTTCCGATTTTAGTCTTTTTGGCACTCAAAATACACAAAATTTGCATAGATTTACCGGGTGTATTCCGATAGGGGATCGAAAAATCCATTATTTTTGCGATATCTCTTACCGTTTTCGAGATAATCGACATTTTCCGATTTTAGTCTTTTTGGCTCTCAAAATACACAAAATTTTTTAAGATTTTTTTTTTTTTCAATTTAGGACATTCAGCACTTGTTTTTTATATTTGGAAGCATAGATTTACCGGGTGTATTCCGATAGGGGATCGAAAATTCCATTATTTTTGCGATATCTCTTACCGTTTTCGAGCTAATCGACCTTTTCCGATTTTAGTCTTTTTGGCACTCAAAATACACAAAATTTGCATAGATTTACCGGGTGTATTCCGATAGGGAATCGAAAAATCCATTATTTTTGCGATATCTCTTACCGTTTTCGAGATAATCGACATTTTCCGATTTTAGTCTTTTTGGCTCTCAAAATACACAAAATTTTTTAAGATTTTTTTTTTTTTCAATTTAGGACATTCAGCACTTGTTTTTTATATTTGGAAGCATAGATTTACCGGGTGTATTCCGATAGGGGATCGAAAATTCCATTATTTTTGCGATATCTCTTACCGTTTTCGAGATAATCGACCTTTTCCGATTTTAGTCTTTTTGGCACTCAAAATACACAAAATTTGCATAGATTTACCGGGTGTATTCCGATAGGGGATCGAAAAATCCATTATTTTTGCGATATCTCTTACCGTTTTCGAGATAATCGACATTTTCCGATTTTAGTCTTTTTGGCTCTCAAAATAAACAAAATTTTTTAAGATTTTTTTTTTTTTCAATTTAGGACATTCAGCACTTGTTTTTTATATTTGGAAGCATAGATTTACCGGGTGTATTCCGATAGGGGATCGAAAATTCCATTATTTTTGCGATATCTCTTACCGTTTTCGAGATAATCGACCTTTTCCGATTTTAGTCTTTTTGGCACTCAAAATACACAAAATTTGCATAGATTTACCGGGTGTATTCCGATAGGGGATCGAAAAATCCATTATTTTTGCGATATCTCTTACCGTTTTCGAGATAATCGACATTTTCCGATTTTAGTCTTTTTGGCACTCAAAATACACAAAATTTGCATAGATTTACCGGATGTATTCCGATAGGGAATCGAAAAATCCATTATTTTTGCGATATCTCTTACCGTTTTCGAGATAATCGACATTTTCCGATTTTAGTCTTTTTGGCTCTCAAAATACACAAAATTTTTTAAGATTTTTTTTTTTTTCAATTTAGGACATTCAGCACTTGTTTTTTATATTTGGAAGCATAGATTTACCGGGTGTATTCCGATAGGGGATCGAAAATTCCATTATTTTTGCGATATCTCTTACCGTTTTCGAGCTAATCGACCTTTTCCGATTTTAGTCTTTTTGGCACTCAAAATACACAAAATTTGCATAGATTTACCGGGTGTATTCCGATAGGGGATCGAAAAATCCATTATTTTTGCGATATCTCTTACCGTTTTCGAGATAATCGACATTTTCCGATTTTAGTCTTTTTGGCTCTCAAAATACACAAAATTTTTTAAGATTTTTTTTTTTTTCAATTTAGGACATTCAGCACTTGTTTTTTATATTTGGAAGCATAGATTTACCGGGTGTATTCCGATAGGGGATCGAAAATTCCATTATTTTTGCGATATCTCTTACCGTTTTCGAGATAATCGACCTTTTCCGATTTTAGTCTTTTTGGCACTCAAAATACACAAAATTTGCATAGATTTACCGGGTGTATTCCGATAGGGGATCGAAAAATCCATTATTTTTGCGATATCTCTTACCGTTTTCGAGATAATCGACATTTTCCGATTTTAGTCTTTTTGGCTCTCAAAATAAACAAAATTTTTTAAGATTTTTTTTTTTTTCAATTTAGGACATTCAGCACTTGTTTTTTATATTTGGAAGCATAGATTTACCGGGTGTATTCCGATAGGGGATCGAAAATTCCATTATTTTTGCGATATCTCTTACCGTTTTCGAGATAATCGACCTTTTCCGATTTTAGTCTTTTTGGCACTCAAAATACACAAAATTTGCATAGATTTACCGGGTGTATTCCGATAGGGGATCGAAAAATCCATTATTTTTGCGATATCTCTTACCGTTTTCGAGATAATCGACATTTTCCGATTTTAGTCTTTTTGGCTCTCAAAATACACAAAATTTGCATAGATTTACCGGATGTATTCCGATAGGGAATCGAAAAATCCATTATTTTTGCGATATCTCTTACCGTTTTCGAGATAATCGACATTTTCCGATTTTAGTCTTTTTGGCTCTCAAAATACACAAAATTTTTTAAGATTTTTTTTTTTTCAATTTAGGACATTCAGCACTTGTTTTTTATATTTGGAAGCATAGATTTACCGGGTGTATTCCGATAGGGGATCGAAAATTCCATTATTTTTGCGATATCTCTTACCGTTTTCGAGATAATCGACCTTTTCCGATTTTAGTCTTTTTGGCACTCAAAATACACAAAATTTGCATAGATTTACCGGGTGTATTCCGATAGGGGATCGAAAAATCCATTATTTTTGCGATATCTCTTACCGTTTTCGAGATAATCGACATTTTCCGATTAAAGTCTTTTTGGCTCTCAAAATTCACAAAATTTATTAAGATTTTTTTTTTTTCAATTTAGGACATTCAGCACTTGTTTTTTATATTTGGAAGCATAGATTTACCGGGTGTATTCCGATAGGGGATCGAAAATTCCATTATTTTTGCGATATCTCTTACCGTTTTCGAGATAATCGACCTTTTCCGATTTTAGTCTTTTTGGCACTCAAAATACACAAAATTTGCATAGATTTACCGGGTGTATTCCGATAGGGGATCGAAAAATCCATTATTTTTGCGATATCTCTTACCGTTTTCGAGATAATCGACCTTTTCCGATTTTAGTCTTTTTGGCACTCAAAATACACAAAATTTGCATAGATTTACCGGGTGTATTCCGATAGGGGATCGAAAAATCCATTATTTTTGCGATATCTCTTACCCTTTTCGAGATAATCGACATTTTCCGATTTTAGTCTTTTTGGCTCTCAAAATACACATAATTTTTTAAGATTTTTTTTTTTTCAATTTAGGACATTCAGCACTTGTTTTTTATATTTGGAAGCATAGATTTACCGGGTGTATTCCGATAGGGGATCGAAAATTCCATTATTTTTGCGATATCTCTTACCGTTTTCGAGATAATCGACCTTTTCCGATTTTAGTCTTTTTGGCACTCAAAATACACAAAATTTGCATAGATTTACCGGGTGTATTCCGATAGGGGATCGAAAAATCCATTATTTTTGCGATATCTCTTACCGTTTTCGAGATAATCGACATTTTCCGATTTTAGTCTTTTTGGCTCTCAAAATACACAAAATTTTTTAAGATTTTTTTTTTTTCAATTTAGGACATTCAGCACTTGTTTTTTATATTTGGAAGCATAGATTTACCGGGTGTATTCCGATAGGGGATCGAAAATTCCATTATTTTTGCGATATCTCTTACCGTTTTCGAGATAATCGACCTTTTCCGATTTTAGTCTTTTTGGCACTCAAAATACACAAAATTTGCATAGATTTACCGGGTGTATTCCGATAGGGGATCGAAAAATCCATTATTTTTGCGATATCTCTTACCGTTTTCGAGATAATCGACATTTTCCGATTTTAGTCTTTTTGGCTCTCAAAATACACAAAATTTTTTAAGATTTTTTTTTTTTCAATTTAGGACATTCAGCACTTGTTTTTTATATTTGGAAGCATAGATTTACCGGGTGTATTCCGATAGGGGATCGAAAAATCCATTATTTTTGCGATATCTCTTACCGTTTTCGAGATAATCGACATTTTCCGATTTTAGTCTTTTTGGCTCTCAAAATACACAAAATTTTTTAAGATTTTTTTTTTTTCAATTTAGGACATTCAGCACTTGTTTTTTATATTTGGAAGCATAGATTTACCGGGTGTATTCCGATAGGGGATCGAAAATTCCATTATTTTTGCGATATCTCTTACCGTTTTCGAGATAATCGACCTTTTCCGATTTTAGTCTTTTTGGCACTCAAAATACACAAAATTTGCATAGATTTACCGGGTGTATTCCGATAGGGGATCGAAAAATCCATTATTTTTGCGATATCTCTTACCGTTTTCGAGATAATCGACATTTTCCGATTTTAGTCTTTTTGGCTCTCAAAATACACAAAATTTTTTAAGATTTTTTTTTTTTCAATTTAGGACATTCAGCACTTGTTTTTTATATTTGGAAGCATAGATTTACCGGGTGTATTCCGATAGGGGATCGAAAATTCCATTATTTTTGCGATATCTCTTACCGTTTTCGAGATAATCGACCTTTTCCGATTTTAGTCTTTTTGGCACTCAAAATACACAAAATTTGCATAGATTTACCGGGTGTATTCCGATAGGGGATCGAAAAATCCATTATTTTTGCGATATCTCTTACCGTTTTCGAGATAATCGACATTTTCCGATTAAAGTCTTTTTGGCTCTCAAAATACACAAAATTTATTAAGATTTTTTTTTTTTCAATTTAGGACATTCAGCACTTGTTTTTTATATTTGGAAGCATAGATTTACCGGGTGTATTCCGATAGGGGATCGAAAATTCCATTATTTTTGCGATATCTCTTACCGTTTTCGAGATAATCGACCTTTTCCGATTTTAGTCTTTTTGGCACTCAAAATACACAAAATTTGCATAGATTTACCGGGTGTATTCCGATAGGGGATCGAAAAATCCATTATTTTTGCGATATCTCTTACCGTTTTCGAGATAATCGACATTTTCCGATTTTAGTCTTTTTGGCTCTCAAAATACACAAAATTTTTTAAGATTTTTTTTTTTTCAATTTAGGACATTCAGCACTTGTTTTTTATATTTGGAAGCATAGATTTACCGGGTGTATTCCGATAGGGGATCGAAAATTCCATTATTTTTGCGATATCTCTTACCGTTTTCGAGATAATCGACCTTTTCCGATTTTAGTCTTTTTGGCACTCAAAATACACAAAATTTGCATAGATTTACCGGGTGTATTCCGATAGGGGATCGAAAAATCCATTATTTTTGCGATATCTCTTACCGTTTTCGAGATAATCGACATTTTCCGATTTTAGTCTTTTTGGCTCTCAAAATACACAAAATTTTTTAAGATTTTTTTTTTTTCAATTTAGGACATTCAGCACTTGTTTTTTATATTTGGAAGCATAGATTTACCGGGTGTATTCCGATTGGGGATCGAAAATTCCATTATTTTTGCGATATCTCTTACCGTTTTCGAGATAATCGACCTTTTCCGATTTTAGTCTTTTTGGCACTCAAAATACACAAAATTTGCATAGATTTACCGGGTGTATTCCGATAGGGGATCGAAAAATCCATTATTTTTGCGATATCTCTTACCGTTTTCGAGATAATCGACATTTTCCGATTTTAGTCTTTTTGGCTCTCAAACTACACAAAATTTTTTAAGATTTTTTTTTTTTCAATTTAGGACATTCAGCACTTGTTTTTTATATTTGGAAGCATAGATTTACCGGGTGTATTCCGATAGGGGATCGAAAATTCCATTATTTTTGCGATATCTCTTACCGTTTTCGAGATAATCGACCTTTTCCGATTTTAGTCTTTTTGGCACTCAAAATACACAAAATTTGCATAGATTTACCGGGTGTATTCCGATAGGGGATCGAAAATTCCATTATTTTTGCGATATCTCTTACCGTTTTCGAGATAATCGACATTTTCCGATTTTAGTCTTTTTGGCTCTCAAAATAGACAAAATTTTTTAAGATTTTTTTTTTTTCAATTTAGGACATTCAGCACTTGTTTTTTATATTTGGAAGCATAGATTTACCGGGAGTATTCCGATAGGGGATCGAAAATTCCATTATTTTTGCGATATCTCTTACCGTTTTCGAGATAATCGACCTTTTCCGATTTTAGTCTTTTTGGCACTCAAAATACACAAAATTTGCATAGATTTACCGGGTGTATTCCGATAGGGGATCGAAAAATCCATTATTTTTGCGATATCTCTTACCGTTTTCGAGATAATCGACATTTTCCGATTTTAGTCTTTTTGGCTCTCAAAATACACAAAATTTTTTAAGATTTTTTTTTTTTCAATTTAGGACATTCAGCACTTGTTTTTTATATTTGGAAGCATAGATTTACCGGGTGTATTCCGATAGGGGATCGAAAATTCCATTATTTTTGCGATATCTCTTACCGTTTTCGAGATAATCGACCTTTTCCGATTTTAGTCTTTTTGGCACTCAAAATACACAAAATTTGCATAGATTTACCGGGTGTATTCCGATAGGGGATCGAAAAATCCATTATTTTTGCGATATCTCTTACCGTTTTCGAGATAATCGACATTTTCCGATTTTAGTCTTTTTGGCTCTCAAAATACACAAAATTTTTTAAGATTTTTTTTTTTTCAATTTAGGACATTCAGCACTTGTTTTTTATATTTGGAAGCATAGATTTACCGGGTGTATTCCGATAGGGGATCGAAAATTCCATTATTTTTGCGATATCTCTTACCGTTTTCGAGATAATCGACCTTTTCCGATTTTAGTCTTTTTGGCACTCAAAATACACAAAATTTGCATAGATTTACCGGGTGTATTCCGATAGGGGATCGAAAAATCCATTATTTTTGCGATAACTCTTACCGTTTTCGAGATAATCGACATTTTCCGATTTTAGTCTTTTTGGCTCTCAAAATACACAAAATTTTTTAAGATTTTTTTTTTTTCAATTTAGGACATTCAGCACTTGTTTTTTATATTTGGAAGCATAGATTTACCGGGTGTATTCCGATAGGGGATCGAAAATTCCATTATTTTTGCGATATCTCTTACCGTTTTCGAGATAATCGACCTTTTCCGATTTTAGTCTTTTTGGCTCTCAAAATACACAAAATTTTTTAAGATTTTTTTTTTTTCAATTTAGGACATTCAGCACTTGTTTTTTATATTTGGAAGCATAGATTTACCGGGTGTATTCCGATAGGGGATCGAAAATTCCATTATTTTTGCGATATCTCTTACCGTTTTCGAGATAATCGACCTTTTCCGATTTTAGTCTTTTTGGCACTCAAAATACACAAAATTTGCATAGATTTACCGGGTGTATTCCGATAGGGGATCGAAAAATCCATTATTTTTGCGATATCTCTTACCGTTTTCGAGATAATCGACATTTTCCGATTTTAGTCTTTTTGGCTCTCAAAATACACAAAATTTTTTAAGATTTTTTTTTTTTCAATTTAGGACATTCAGCACTTGTTTTTTATATTTGGAAGCATAGATTTACCGGGTGTATTCCGATAGGGGATCGAAAATTCCATTATTTTTGCGATATCTCTTACCGTTTTCGAGATAATCGACCTTTTCCGATTTTAGTCTTTTTGGCACTCAAAATACACAAAATTTGCATAGATTTACCGGGTGTATTCCGATAGGGGATCGAAAAATCCATTATTTTTGCGATATCTCTTACCGTTTTCGAGATAATCGACATTTTCCGATTTTAGTCTTTTTGGCTCTCAAAATACACAAAATTTTTTAAGATTTTTTTTTTTTCAATTTAGGACATTCAGCACTTGTTTTTTATATTTGGAAGCATAGATTTACCGGGTGTATTCCGATAGGGGATCGAAAATTCCATTATTTTTGCGATATCTCTTACCGTTTTCGAGATAATCGACCTTTTCCGATTTTAGTCTTTTTGGCACTCAAAATACACAAAATTTGCATAGATTTACCGGGTGTATTCCGATAGGGGATCGAAAAATCCATTATTTTTGCGATATCTCTTACCGTTTTCGAGATAATCGACATTTTCCGATTTTAGTCTTTTTGGCTCTCAAAATACACAAAATTTTTTAAGATTTTTTTTTTTCAATTTAGGACATTCAGCACTTGTTTTTTATATTTGGAAGCATAGATTTACCGGGTGTATTCCGATAGGGGATCGAAAATTCCATTATTTTTGCGATATCTCTTACCGTTTTCGAGATAATCGACCTTTTCCGATTTTAGTCTTTTTGGCACTCAAAATACACAAAATTTGCATAGTTTTACCGGGTGTATTCCGATAGGGGATCGAAAAATCCATTATTTTTGCGATATCTCTTACCGTTTTCGAGATAATCGACATTTTCCGATTTTAGTCTTTTTGGCTCTCAAAATACACAAAATTTTTTAAGATTTTTTTTTTTTCAATTTAGGACATTCAGCACTTGTTTTTTATATTTGGAAGCATAGATTTACCGGGTGTATTCCGATAGGGGATCGAAAATTCCATTATTTTTGCGATATCTCTTACCGTTTTCGAGATAATCGACCTTTTCCGATTTTAGTCTTTTTGGCACTCAAAATACACAAAATTTGCATAGATTTACCGGGTGTATTCCGATAGGGGATCGAAAAATCCATTATTTTTGCGATATCTCTTACCGTTTTCGAGATAATCGACATTTTCCGATTTTAGTCTTTTTGGCTCACAAAATACACAAAATTTTTTAAGATTTTTTTTTTTTCAATTTAGGACATTCAGCACTTGTTTTTTATATTTGGAAGCATAGATTTACCGGGTGTATTCCGATAGGGGATCGAAAATTCCATTATTTTTGCGATATCTCTTACCGTTTTCGAGATAATCGACCTTTTCCGATTTTAGTCTTTTTGGCACTCGAAATACACAAAATTTGCATAGATTTACCGGGTGTATTCCGATAGGGGATCGAAAATTCCATTATTTTTGCGATATCTCTTACCGTTTTCGAGATAATCGACATTTTCCGATTTTAGTCTTTTTGGCTCTCAAAATACACAAAATTTTTTAAGATTTTTTTTTTTTCAATTTAGGACATTCAGCACTTGTTTTTTATATTTGGAAGCATAGATTTACCGGGTGTATTCCGATAGGGGATCGAAAATTCCATTATTTTTGCGATATCTCTTACCGTTTTCGAGATAATCGACCTTTTCCGATTTTAGTCTTTTTGGCACTCAAAATACACAAAATTTGCATAGATTTACCGGGTGTATTCCGATAGGGGATCGAAAAATCCATTATTTTTGCGATATCTCTTACCGTTTTCGAGATAATCGACATTTTCCGATTTTAGTCTTTTTGGCTCTCAAAATACACAAAATTTTTTAAGATTTTTTTTTTTTCAATTTAGGACATTCAGCACTTGTTTTTTATATTTGGAAGCATAGATTTACCGGGTGTATTCCGATAGGGGATCGAAAATTCCATTATTTTTGCGATATCTCTTACCGTTTTCGAGATAATCGACCTTTTCCGATTTTAGTCTTTTTGGCACTCAAAATACACAAAATTTGCATAGATTTACCGGGTGTATTCCGATAGGGGATCGAAAAATCCATTATTTTTGCGATATCTCTTACCGTTTTCGAGATAATCGACATTTTCCGATTTTAGTCTTTTTGGCTCTCAAAATACACAAAATTTTTTAAGATTTTTTTTTTTTCAATTTAGGACATTCAGCACTTGTTTTTTATATTTGGAAGCATAGATTTACCGGGTGTATTCCGATAGGGGATCGAAAATTCCATTATTTTTGCGATATCTCTTACCGTTTTCGAGATAATCGACCTTTTCCGATTTTAGTCTTTTTGGCACTCAAAATACACAAAATTTGCATAGATTTACCGGGTGTATTCCGATAGGGGATCGAAAAATCCATTATTTTTGCGATATCTCTTACCGTTTTCGAGATAATCGACATTTTCCGATTTTAGTCTTTTTGGCTCTCAAAATACACAAAATTTTTTAAGATTTTTTTTTTTTCAATTTAGGACATTCAGCACTTGTTTTTTATATTTGGAAGCATAGATTTACCGGGTGTATTCCGATAGGGGATCGAAAATTCCATTATTTTTGCGATATCTCTTACCGTTTTCGAGATAATCGACCTTTTCCGATTTTAGTCTTTTTGGCACTCAAAATACACAAAATTTGCATAGATTTACCGGGTGTATTCCGATAGGGGATCGAAAAATCCATTATTTTTGCGATATCTCTTACCGTTTTCGAGATAATCGACATTTTCCGATTTTAGTCTTTTTGGCTCTCAAAATACACAAAATTTTTTAAGATTTTTTTTTTTTCAATTTAGGACATTCAGCACTTGTTTTTTATATTTGGAAGCATAGATTTACCGGGTGTATTCCGATAGGGGATCGAAAATTCCATTATTTTTGCGATATCTCTTACCGTTTTCGAGATAATCGACCTTTTCCGATTTTAGTCTTTTTGGCACTCAAAATACACAAAATTTGCATAGATTTACCGGGTGTATTCCGATAGGGGATCGAAAAATCCATTATTTTTGCGATATCTCTTACCGTTTTCGAGATAATCGACATTTTCCGATTTTAGTCTTTTTGGCTCTCAAAATACACAAAATTTTTTAAGATTTTTTTTTTTTCAATTTAGGACATTCAGCACTTGTTTTTTATATTTGGAAGCATAGATTTACCGGGTGTATTCCGATAGGGGATCGAAAATTCCATTATTTTTGCGATATCTCTTACCGTTTTCGAGATAATCGACCTTTTCCGATTTTAGTCTTTTTGGCACTCAAAATACACAAAATTTGCATAGATTTACCGGGTGTATTCCGATAGGGGATCGAAAAATCCATTATTTTTGCGATATCTCTTACCGTTTTCGAGATAATCGACATTTTCCGATTAAAGTCTTTTTGGCTCTCAAAATACACAAAATTTATTAAGATTTTTTTTTTTTCAATTTAGGACATTCAGCACTTGTTTTTTATATTTGGAAGCATAGATTTACCGGGTGTATTCCGATAGGGGATCGAAAATTCCATTATTTTTGCGATATCTCTTACCGTTTTCGAGATAATCGACCTTTTCCGATTTTAGTCTTTTTGGCACTCAAAATACACAAAATTTGCATAGATTTACCGGGTGTATTCCGATAGGGGATCGAAAAATCCATTATTTTTGCGATATCTCTTACCGTTTTCGAGATAATCGACATTTTCCGATTTTAGTCTTTTTGGCTCTCAAAATACACAAAATTTTTTAAGATTTTTTTTTTTTCAATTTAGGACATTCAGCACTTGTTTTTTATATTTGGAAGCATAGATTTACCGGGTGTATTCCGATAGGGGATCGAAAATTCCATTATTTTTGCGATATCTCTTACCGTTTTCGAGATAATCGACCTTTTCCGATTTTAGTCTTTTTGGCACTCAAAATACACAAAATTTGCATAGATTTACCGGGTGTATTCCGATAGGGGATCGAAAAATCCATTATTTTTGCGATATCTCTTACCGTTTTCGAGATAATCGACATTTTCCGATTAAAGTCTTTTTGGCTCTCAAAATTCACAAAATTTATTAAGATTTTTTTTTTTTCAATTTAGGACATTCAGCACTTGTTTTTTATATTTGGAAGCATAGATTTACCGGGTGTATTCCGATAGGGGATCGAAAATTCCATTATTTTTGCGATATCTCTTACCGTTTTCGAGATAATCGACCTTTTCCGATTTTAGTCTTTTTGGCACTCAAAATACACAAAATTTGCATAGATTTACCGGGTGTATTCCGATAGGGGATCGAAAAATCCATTATTTTTGCGATATCTCTTACCGTTTTCGAGATAATCGACCTTTTCCGATTTTAGTCTTTTTGGCACTCAAAATACACAAAATTTGCATAGATTTACCGGGTGTATTCCGATAGGGGATCGAAAAATCCATTATTTTTGCGATATCTCTTACCCTTTTCGAGATAATCGACATTTTCCGATTTTAGTCTTTTTGGCTCTCAAAATACACATAATTTTTTAAGATTTTTTTTTTTTCAATTTAGGACATTCAGCACTTGTTTTTTATATTTGGAAGCATAGATTTACCGGGTGTATTCCGATAGGGGATCGAAAATTCCATTATTTTTGCGATATCTCTTACCGTTTTCGAGATAATCGACCTTTTCCGATTTTAGTCTTTTTGGCACTCAAAATACACAAAATTTGCATAGATTTACCGGGTGTATTCCGATAGGGGATCGAAAAATCCATTATTTTTGCGATATCTCTTACCGTTTTCGAGATAATCGACATTTTCCGATTTTAGTCTTTTTGGCTCTCAAAATACACAAAATTTTTTAAGATTTTTTTTTTTTCAATTTAGGACATTCAGCACTTGTTTTTTATATTTGGAAGCATAGATTTACCGGGTGTATTCCGATAGGGGATCGAAAATTCCATTATTTTTGCGATATCTCTTACCGTTTTCGAGATAATCGACCTTTTCCGATTTTAGTCTTTTTGGCACTCAAAATACACAAAATTTGCATAGATTTACCGGGTGTATTCCGATAGGGGATCGAAAAATCCATTATTTTTGCGATATCTCTTACCGTTTTCGAGATAATCGACATTTTCCGATTTTAGTCTTTTTGGCTCTCAAAATACACAAAATTTTTTAAGATTTTTTTTTTTTCAATTTAGGACATTCAGCACTTGTTTTTTATATTTGGAAGCATAGATTTACCGGGTGTATTCCGATAGGGGATCGAAAAATCCATTATTTTTGCGATATCTCTTACCGTTTTCGAGATAATCGACATTTTCCGATTTTAGTCTTTTTGGCTCTCAAAATACACAAAATTTTTTAAGATTTTTTTTTTTTCAATTTAGGACATTCAGCACTTGTTTTTTATATTTGGAAGCATAGATTTACCGGGTGTATTCCGATAGGGGATCGAAAATTCCATTATTTTTGCGATATCTCTTACCGTTTTCGAGATAATCGACCTTTTCCGATTTTAGTCTTTTTGGCACTCAAAATACACAAAATTTGCATAGATTTACCGGGTGTATTCCGATAGGGGATCGAAAAATCCATTATTTTTGCGATATCTCTTACCGTTTTCGAGATAATCGACATTTTCCGATTTTAGTCTTTTTGGCTCTCAAAATACACAAAATTTTTTAAGATTTTTTTTTTTTCAATTTAGGACATTCAGCACTTGTTTTTTATATTTGGAAGCATAGATTTACCGGGTGTATTCCGATAGGGGATCGAAAATTCCATTATTTTTGCGATATCTCTTACCGTTTTCGAGATAATCGACCTTTTCCGATTTTAGTCTTTTTGGCACTCAAAATACACAAAATTTGCATAGATTTACCGGGTGTATTCCGATAGGGGATCGAAAAATCCATTATTTTTGCGATATCTCTTACCGTTTTCGAGATAATCGACATTTTCCGATTAAAGTCTTTTTGGCTCTCAAAATACACAAAATTTATTAAGATTTTTTTTTTTTCAATTTAGGACATTCAGCACTTGTTTTTTATATTTGGAAGCATAGATTTACCGGGTGTATTCCGATAGGGGATCGAAAATTCCATTATTTTTGCGATATCTCTTACCGTTTTCGAGATAATCGACCTTTTCCGATTTTAGTCTTTTTGGCACTCAAAATACACAAAATTTGCATAGATTTACCGGGTGTATTCCGATAGGGGATCGAAAAATCCATTATTTTTGCGATATCTCTTACCGTTTTCGAGATAATCGACATTTTCCGATTTTAGTCTTTTTGGCTCTCAAAATACACAAAATTTTTTAAGATTTTTTTTTTTTCAATTTAGGACATTCAGCACTTGTTTTTTATATTTGGAAGCATAGATTTACCGGGTGTATTCCGATAGGGGATCGAAAATTCCATTATTTTTGCGATATCTCTTACCGTTTTCGAGATAATCGACCTTTTCCGATTTTAGTCTTTTTGGCACTCAAAATACACAAAATTTGCATAGATTTACCGGGTGTATTCCGATAGGGGATCGAAAAATCCATTATTTTTGCGATATCTCTTACCGTTTTCGAGATAATCGACATTTTCCGATTTTAGTCTTTTTGGCTCTCAAAATACACAAAATTTTTTAAGATTTTTTTTTTTTCAATTTAGGACATTCAGCACTTGTTTTTTATATTTGGAAGCATAGATTTACCGGGTGTATTCCGATAGGGGATCGAAAATTCCATTATTTTTGCGATATCTCTTACCGTTTTCGAGATAATCGACCTTTTCCGATTTTAGTCTTTTTGGCACTCAAAATACACAAAATTTGCATAGATTTACCGGGTGTATTCCGATAGGGGATCGAAAAATCCATTATTTTTGCGATATCTCTTACCGTTTTCGAGATAATCGACATTTTCCGATTTTAGTCTTTTTGGCTCTCAAACTACACAAAATTTTTTAAGATTTTTTTTTTTTCAATTTAGGACATTCAGCACTTGTTTTTTATATTTGGAAGCATAGATTTACCGGGTGTATTCCGATAGGGGATCGAAAATTCCATTATTTTTGCGATATCTCTTACCGTTTTCGAGATAATCGACCTTTTCCGATTTTAGTCTTTTTGGCACTCAAAATACACAAAATTTGCATAGATTTACCGGGTGTATTCCGATAGGGGATCGAAAATTCCATTATTTTTGCGATATCTCTTACCGTTTTCGAGATAATCGACATTTTCCGATTTTAGTCTTTTTGGCTCTCAAAATAGACAAAATTTTTTAAGATTTTTTTTTTTTCAATTTAGGACATTCAGCACTTGTTTTTTATATTTGGAAGCATAGATTTACCGGGAGTATTCCGATAGGGGATCGAAAATTCCATTATTTTTGCGATATCTCTTACCGTTTTCGAGATAATCGACCTTTTCCGATTTTAGTCTTTTTGGCACTCAAAATACACAAAATTTGCATAGATTTACCGGGTGTATTCCGATAGGGGATCGAAAAATCCATTATTTTTGCGATATCTCTTACCGTTTTCGAGATAATCGACATTTTCCGATTTTAGTCTTTTTGGCTCTCAAAATACACAAAATTTTTTAAGATTTTTTTTTTTTCAATTTAGGACATTCAGCACTTGTTTTTTATATTTGGAAGCATAGATTTACCGGGTGTATTCCGATAGGGGATCGAAAATTCCATTATTTTTGCGATATCTCTTACCGTTTTCGAGATAATCGACCTTTTCCGATTTTAGTCTTTTTGGCACTCAAAATACACAAAATTTGCATAGATTTACCGGGTGTATTCCGATAGGGGATCGAAAAATCCATTATTTTTGCGATATCTCTTACCGTTTTCGAGATAATCGACATTTTCCGATTTTAGTCTTTTTGGCTCTCAAAATACACAAAATTTTTTAAGATTTTTTTTTTTTCAATTTAGGACATTCAGCACTTGTTTTTTATATTTGGAAGCATAGATTTACCGGGTGTATTCCGATAGGGGATCGAAAATTCCATTATTTTTGCGATATCTCTTACCGTTTTCGAGATAATCGACCTTTTCCGATTTTAGTCTTTTTGGCACTCAAAATACACAAAATTTGCATAGATTTACCGGGTGTATTCCGATAGGGGATCGAAAAATCCATTATTTTTGCGATAACTCTTACCGTTTTCGAGATAATCGACATTTTCCGATTTTAGTCTTTTTGGCTCTCAAAATACACAAAATTTTTTAAGATTTTTTTTTTTTCAATTTAGGACATTCAGCACTTGTTTTTTATATTTGGAAGCATAGATTTACCGGGTGTATTCCGATAGGGGATCGAAAATTCCATTATTTTTGCGATATCTCTTACCGTTTTCGAGATAATCGACCTTTTCCGATTTTAGTCTTTTTGGCTCTCAAAATACACAAAATTTTTTAAGATTTTTTTTTTTTCAATTTAGGACATTCAGCACTTGTTTTTTATATTTGGAAGCATAGATTTACCGGGTGTATTCCGATAGGGGATCGAAAATTCCATTATTTTTGCGATATCTCTTACCGTTTTCGAGATAATCGACCTTTTCCGATTTTAGTCTTTTTGGCACTCAAAATACACAAAATTTGCATAGATTTACCGGGTGTATTCCGATAGGGGATCGAAAAATCCATTATTTTTGCGATATCTCTTACCGTTTTCGAGATAATCGACATTTTCCGATTTTAGTCTTTTTGGCTCTCAAAATACACAAAATTTTTTAAGATTTTTTTTTTTTCAATTTAGGACATTCAGCACTTGTTTTTTATATTTGGAAGCATAGATTTACCGGGTGTATTCCGATAGGGGATCGAAAATTCCATTATTTTTGCGATATCTCTTACCGTTTTCGAGATAATCGACCTTTTCCGATTTTAGTCTTTTTGGCACTCAAAATACACAAAATTTGCATAGATTTACCGGGTGTATTCCGATAGGGGATCGAAAAATCCATTATTTTTGCGATATCTCTTACCGTTTTCGAGATAATCGACATTTTCCGATTTTAGTCTTTTTGGCTCTCAAAATACACAAAATTTTTTAAGATTTTTTTTTTTTCAATTTAGGACATTCAGCACTTGTTTTTTATATTTGGAAGCATAGATTTACCGGGTGTATTCCGATAGGGGATCGAAAATTCCATTATTTTTGCGATATCTCTTACCGTTTTCGAGATAATCGACCTTTTCCGATTTTAGTCTTTTTGGCACTCAAAATACACAAAATTTGCATAGATTTACCGGGTGTATTCCGATAGGGGATCGAAAAATCCATTATTTTTGCGATATCTCTTACCGTTTTCGAGATAATCGACATTTTCCGATTTTAGTCTTTTTGGCTCTCAAAATACACAAAATTTTTTAAGATTTTTTTTTTTCAATTTAGGACATTCAGCACTTGTTTTTTATATTTGGAAGCATAGATTTACCGGGTGTATTCCGATAGGGGATCGAAAATTCCATTATTTTTGCGATATCTCTTACCGTTTTCGAGATAATCGACCTTTTCCGATTTTAGTCTTTTTGGCACTCAAAATACACAAAATTTGCATAGTTTTACCGGGTGTATTCCGATAGGGGATCGAAAAATCCATTATTTTTGCGATATCTCTTACCGTTTTCGAGATAATCGACATTTTCCGATTTTAGTCTTTTTGGCTCTCAAAATACACAAAATTTTTTAAGATTTTTTTTTTTTCAATTTAGGACATTCAGCACTTGTTTTTTATATTTGGAAGCATAGATTTACCGGGTGTATTCCGATAGGGGATCGAAAATTCCATTATTTTTGCGATATCTCTTACCGTTTTCGAGATAATCGACCTTTTCCGATTTTAGTCTTTTTGGCACTCAAAATACACAAAATTTGCATAGATTTACCGGGTGTATTCCGATAGGGGATCGAAAAATCCATTATTTTTGCGATATCTCTTACCGTTTTCGAGATAATCGACATTTTCCGATTTTAGTCTTTTTGGCTCACAAAATACACAAAATTTTTTAAGATTTTTTTTTTTTCAATTTAGGACATTCAGCACTTGTTTTTTATATTTGGAAGCATAGATTTACCGGGTGTATTCCGATAGGGGATCGAAAATTCCATTATTTTTGCGATATCTCTTACCGTTTTCGAGATAATCGACCTTTTCCGATTTTAGTCTTTTTGGCACTCGAAATACACAAAATTTGCATAGATTTACCGGGTGTATTCCGATAGGGGATCGAAAATTCCATTATTTTTGCGATATCTCTTACCGTTTTCGAGATAATCGACATTTTCCGATTTTAGTCTTTTTGGCTCTCAAAATACACAAAATTTTTTAAGATTTTTTTTTTTTCAATTTAGGACATTCAGCACTTGTTTTTTATATTTGGAAGCATAGATTTACCGGGTGTATTCCGATAGGGGATCGAAAATTCCATTATTTTTGCGATATCTCTTACCGTTTTCGAGATAATCGACCTTTTCCGATTTTAGTCTTTTTGGCACTCAAAATACACAAAATTTGCATAGATTTACCGGGTGTATTCCGATAGGGGATCGAAAAATCCATTATTTTTGCGATATCTCTTACCGTTTTCGAGATAATCGACATTTTCCGATTTTAGTCTTTTTGGCTCTCAAACTACACAAAATTTTTTAAGATTTTTTTTTTTTCAATTTAGGACATTCAGCACTTGTTTTTTATATTTGGAAGCATAGATTTACCGGGTGTATTCCGATAGGGGATCGAAAATTCCATTATTTTTGCGATATCTCTTACCGTTTTCGAGATAATCGACCTTTTCCGATTTTAGTCTTTTTGGCACTCAAAATACACAAAATTTGCATAGATTTACCGGGTGTATTCCGATAGGGGATCGAAAAATCCATTATTTTTGCGATATCTCTTACCGTTTTCGAGATAATCGACATTTTCCGATTTTAGTCTTTTTGGCTCTCAAAATACACAAAATTTTTTAAGATTTTTTTTTTTTCAATTTAGGACATTCAGCACTTGTTTTTTATATTTGGAAGCATAGATTTACCGGGTGTATTCCGATAGGGGATCGAAAATTCCATTATTTTTGCGATATCTCTTACCGTTTTCGAGATAATCGACCTTTTCCGATTTTAGTCTTTTTGGCACTCAAAATACACAAAATTTGCATAGATTTACCGGGTGTATTCCGATAGGGGATCGAAAAATCCATTATTTTTGCGATATCTCTTACCGTTTTCGAGATAATCGACATTTTCCGATTTTAGTCTTTTTGGCTCTCAAAATACACAAAATTTTTTAAGATTTTTTTTTTTTCAATTTAGGACATTCAGCACTTGTTTTTTATATTTGGAAGCATAGATTTACCGGGTGTATTCCGATAGGGGATCGAAAATTCCATTATTTTTGCGATATCTCTTACCGTTTTCGAGATAATCGACCTTTTCCGATTTTAGTCTTTTTGGCACTCAAAATACACAAAATTTGCATAGATTTACCGGGTGTATTCCGATAGGGGATCGAAAAATCCATTATTTTTGCGATATCTCTTACCGTTTTCGAGATAATCGACATTTTCCGATTTTAGTCTTTTTGGCTCTCAAAATACACAAAATTTTTTAAGATTTTTTTTTTTCAATTTAGGACATTCAGCACTTGTTTTTTATATTTGGAAGCATAGATTTACCGGGTGTATTCCGATAGGGGATCGAAAATTCCATTATTTTTGCGATATCTCTTACCGTTTTCGAGATAATCGACCTTTTCCGATTTTAGTCTTTTTGGCACTCAAAATACACAAAATTTGCATAGATTTACCGGGTGTATTCCGATAGGGGATCGAAAAATCCATTATTTTTGCGATATCTCTTACCGTTTTCGAGATAATCGACATTTTCCGATTTTAGTCTTTTTGGCTCTCAAAATACACAAAATTTTTTAAGATTTTTTTTTTTTCAATTTAGGACATTCAGCACTTGTTTTTTATATTTGGAAGCATAGATTTACCGGGTGTATTCCGATAGGGGATCGAAAATTCCATTATTTTTGCGATATCTCTTACCGTTTTCGAGATAATCGACCTTTTCCGATTTTAGTCTTTTTGGCACTCAAAATACACAAAATTTGCATAGATTTACCGGGTGTATTCCGATAGGGGATCGAAAAATCCATTATTTTTGCGATATCTCTTACCGTTTTCGAGATAATCGACATTTTCCGATTTTAGTCTTTTTGGCTCTCAAAATACACAAAATTTTTTAAGATTTTTTTTTTTTCAATTTAGGACATTCAGCACTTGTTTTTTATATTTGGAAGCATAGATTTACCGGGTGTATTCCGATAGGGGATCGAAAATTCCATTATTTTTGCGATATCTCTTACCGTTTTCGAGATAATCGACCTTTTCCGATTTTAATCTTTTTGGCACTCAAAATACACAAAATTTGCATAGCTTTACCGGGTGTATTCCGATAGGGGATCGAAAAATCCATTATTTTTGCGATATCTCTTACCGTTTTCGAGATAATCGACATTTTCCGATTTTAGTCTTTTTGGCTCTCAAAATACACAAAATTTTTTAAGATTTTTTTTTTTTCAATTTAGGACATTCAGCACTTGTTTTTTATATTTGGAAGCATAGATTTACCGGGTGTATTCCGATAGGGTATCGAAAATTCCATTATTTTTGCGATATCTCTTACCGGTTTCGAGATAATCGACCTTTTCCGATTTTAGTCTTTTTGGCACTCAAAATACACAAAATTTGCATAGATTTACCGGGTGTATTCCGATAGGGGATCGAAAAATCCATTATTTTTGCGATATCTCTTACCGTTTTCGAGATAATCGACATTTTCCGATTTTAGTCTTTTTGGCTCTCAAAATACACAAAATTTTTTAAGATTTTTTTTTTTTCAATTTAGGACATTCAGCACTTGTTTTTTATATTTGGAAGCATAGATTTACCGGGTGTATTCCGATAGGGGATCGAAAATTCCATTATTTTTGCGATATCTCTTACCGTTTTCGAGATAATCGACCTTTTCCGATTTTAGTCTTTTTGGCACTCAAAATACACAAAATTTGCATAGATTTACCGGGTGTATTCCGATAGGGGATCGAAAAATCCATTATTTTTGCGATATCTCTTACCGTTTTCGAGATAATCGACATATTCCGATTTTAGTCTTTTTGGCTCTCAAAATACACAAAATTTTTTAAGATTTTTTTTTTTTCAATTTAGGACATTCAGCACTTGTTTTTTATATTTGGAAGCATAGATTTACCGGGTGTATTCCGATAGGGGATCGAAAATTCCATTATTTTTGCGATATCTCTTACCGTTTTCGAGATAATCGACCTTTTCCGATTTTAGTCTTTTTGGCACTCAAAATACACAAAATTTGCATAGATTTACCGGGTGTATTCCGATAGGGGATCGAAAAATCCATTATTTTTGCGATATCTCTTACCGTTTTCGAGATAATCGACATTTTCCGATTTTAGTCTTTTTGGCTCTCAAAATACACAAAATTTTTTAAGATTTTTTTTTTTTCAATTTAGGACATTCAGCACTTGTTTTTTATATTTGGAAGCATAGATTTACCGGGTGTATTCCGATAGGGGATCGAAAATTCCATTATTTTTGCGATATCTCTTACCGTTTTCGAGATAATCGACCTTTTCCGATTTTAGTCTTTTTGGCACTCAAAATACACAAAATTTGCATAAATTTACCGGGTGTATTCCGATAGGGGATCGAAAAATCCATTATTTTTGCGATATCTCTTACCGTTTTCGAGATAATCGACATTTTCCGATTTTAGTCTTTTTGGCTCTCAAAATACACAAAATTTTTTAAGATTTTTTTTTTTTCAATTTAGGACATTCAGCACTTGTTTTTTATATTTGGAAGCATAGATTTACCGGGTGTATTCCGATAGGGGATCGAAAATTCCATTATTTTTGCGATATCTCTTACCGTTTTCGAGATAATCGACCTTTTCCGATTTTAGTCTTTTTGGCACTCAAAATACACAAAATTTGCATAGATTTACCGGGTGTATTCCGATAGGGGATCGAAAAATCCATTATTTTTGCGATATCTCTTACCGTTTTCGAGATAATCGACATTTTCCGATTTTAGTCTTTTTGGCTCTCAAAATACACAAAATTTTTTAAGATTTTTTTTTTTTCAATTTAGGACATTCAGCACTTGTTTTTTATATTTGGAAGCATAGATTTACCGGGTGTATTCCGATAGGGGATCGAAAATTCCATTATTTTTGCGATATCTCTTACCGTTTTCGAGATAATCGACCTTTTCCGATTTTAGTCTTTTTGGCACTCAAAATACACAAAATTTGCATAGATTTACCGGGTGTATTCCGATACGGGATCGAAAAATCCATTATTTTTGCGATATCTCTTACCGTTTTCGAGATAATCGACATTTTCCGATTTTAGTCTTTTTGGCTCTCAAAATACACAAAATTTTTTAAGATTTTTTTTTTTTCAATTTAGGACATTCAGCACTTGTTTTTTATATTTGGAAGCATAGATTTACCGGGTGTATTCCGATAGGGGATCGAAAATTCCATTATTTTTGCGATATCTCTTACCGTTTTCGAGATAATCGACCTTTTCCGATTTTAGTCTTTTTGGCACTCAAAATACACAAAATTTGCATAGATTTATCGGGTGTATTCCGATAGGGGATCGAAAAATCCATTATTTTTGCGATATCTCTTACCGTTTTCGAGATAATCGACATTTTCCGATTTTAGTCTTTTTGGCTCTCAAAATACACAAAATTTTTTAAGATTTTTTTTTTTTCAATTTAGGACATTCAGCACTTGTTTTTTATATTTGGAAGCATAGATTTACCGGGTGTATTCCGATAGGGGATCGAAAATTCCATTATTTTTGCGATATCTCTTACCGTTTTCGAGATAATCGACCTTTTCCGATTTTAGTCTTTTTGGCACTCAAAATACACAAAATTTGCATAGATTTACCGGGTGTATTCCGATAGGGGATCGAAAAATCCATTATTTTTGCGATATCTCTTACCGTTTTCGAGATAATCGACATTTTCCGATTTTAGTCTTTTTGGCTCTCAAAATACACAAAATTTTTTAAGATTTTTTTTTTTTCAATTTAGGACATTCAGCACTTGTTTTTTATATTTGGAAGCATAGATTTACCGGGTGTATTCCGATAGGGGATCGAAAATTCCATTATTTTTGCGATATCTCTTACCGTTTTCGAGATAATCGACCTTTTCCGATTTTAGTCTTTTTGGCACTCAAAATACACAAAATTTGCATAATTTTACCGGGTGTATTCCGATAGGGGATCGAAAAATCCATTATTTTTGCGATATCTCTTACCGTTTTCGAGATAATCGACATTTTCCGATTTTAGTCTTTTTGGCTCTCAAAATACACAAAATTTTTTAAGATTTTTTTTTTTTCAATTTAGGACATTCAGCACTTGTTTTTTATATTTGGAAGCATAGATTTACCGGGTGTATTCCGATAGGGGATCGAAAATTCCATTATTTTTGCGATATCTCTTACCGTTTTCGAGATAATCGACCTTTTCCGATTTTAGTCTTTTTGGCACTCAAAATACACAAAATTTGCATAGATTTACCGGGTGTATTCCGATAGGGGATCGAAAAATCCATTATTTTTGCGATATCTCTTACCGTTTTCGAGATAATCGACATTTTCCGATTTTAGTCTTTTTGGCTCTCAAAATACACAAAATTTTTTAAGATTTTTTTTTTTTCAATTTAGGACATTCAGCACTTGTTTTTTATATTTGGAAGCATAGATTTACCGGGTGTATTCCGATAGGGGATCGAAAATTCCATTATTTTTGCGATATCTCTTACCGTTTTCGAGATAATCGACCTTTTCCGATTTTAGTCTTTTTGGCACTCAAAATACACAAAATTTGCATAGATTTACCGGGTGTATTCCGATAGGGGATCGAAAAATCCATTATTTTTGCGATATCTCTTACCGTTTTCGAGATAATCGACATTTTCCGATTTTAGTCTTTTTGGCTCTCAAAATACACAAAATTTTTTAAGATTTTTTTTTTTTCAATTTAGGACATTCAGCACTTGTTTTTTATATTTGGAAGCATAGATTTACCGGGTGTATTCCGATAGGGGATCGAAAATTCCATTATTTTTGCGATATCTCTTACCGTTTTCGAGATAATCGACCTTTTCCGATTTTAGTCTTTTTGGCACTCAAAATACACAAAATTTGCATAGATTTACCGGGTGTATTCCGATAGGGGATCGAAAAATCCATTATTTTTGCGATATCTCTTACCGTTTTCGAGATAATCGACATTTTCCGATTTTAGTCTTTTTGGCTCTCAAAATACACAAAATTTTTTAAGATTTTTTTTTTTTCAATTTAGGACATTCAGCACTTGTTTTTTATATTTGGAAGCATAGATTTACCGGGTGTATTCCGATAGGGGATCGAAAATTCCATTATTTTTGCGATATCTCTTACCGTTTTCGAGATAATCGACCTTTTCCGATTTTAGTCTTTTTGGCACTCAAAATACACAAAATTTGCATAGATTTACCGGGTGTATTCCGATAGGGGATCGAAAAATCCATTATTTTTGCGATATCTCTTACCGTTTTCGAGATAATCGACATTTTCCGATTTTAGTCTTTTTGGCTCTCAAAATACACAAAATTTTTTAAGATTTTTTTTTTTTCAATTTAGGACATTCAGCACTTGTTTTTTATATTTGGAAGCATAGATTTACCGGGTGTATTCCGATAGGGGATCGAAAATTCCATTATTTTTGCGATATCTCTTACCGTTTTCGAGATAATCGACCTTTTCCGATTTTAGTCTTTTTGGCACTCAAAATACACAAAATTTGCATAGATTTACCGGGTGTATTCCGATAGGGGATCGAAAAATCCATTATTTTTGCGATATCTCTTACCGTTTTCGAGATAATCGACATTTTCCGATTTTAGTCTTTTTGGCTCTCAAAATACACAAAATTTTTTAAGATTTTTTTTTTTTCAATTTAGGACATTCTGCACTTGTTTTTTATATTTGGAAGCATAGATTTACCGGGTGTATTCCGATAGGGGATCGAAAATTCCATTATTTTTGCGATATCTCTTACCGTTTTCGAGATAATCGACCTTTTCCGATTTTAGTCTTTTTGGCACTCAAAATACACAAAATTTGCATAGATTTACCGGGTGTATTCCGATAGGGGATCGAAAAATCCATTATTTTTGCGATATCTCTTACCGTTTTCGAGATAATCGACATTTTCCGATTTTAGTCTTTTTGGCTCTCAAAATACACAAAATTTTTTAAGATTTTTTTTTTTTCAATTTAGGACATTCAGCACTTGTTTTTTATATTTGGAAGCATAGATTTACCGGGTGTATTCCGATAGGGGATCGAAAATTCCATTATTTTTGCGATATCTCTTACCGTTTTCGAGATAATCGACCTTTTCCGATTTTAGTCTTTTTGGCACTCAAAATACACAAAATTTGCATAGATTTACCGGGTGTATTCCGATAGGGGATCGAAAAATCCATTATTTTTGCGATATCTCTTACCGTTTTCGAGATAATCGACATTTTCCGATTTTAGTCTTTTTGGCTCTCAAAATACACAAAATTTTTTAAGATTTTTTTTTTTTCAATTTAGGACATTCAGCACTTGTTTTTTATATTTGGAAGCATAGATTTACCGGGTGTATTCCGATAGGGGATCGAAAATTCCATTATTTTTGCGATATCTCTTACCGTTTTCGAGATAATCGACCTTTTCCGATTTTAGTCTTTTTGGCACTCAAAATACACAAAATTTGCATAGATTTACCGGGTGTATTCCGATAGGGGATCGAAAAATCCATTATTTTTGCGATATCTCTTACCGTTTTCGAGATAATCGACATTTTCCGATTTTAGTCTTTTTGGCTCTCAAAATACACAAAATTTTTTAAGATTTTTTTTTTTTCAATTTAGGACATTCAGCACTTGTTTTTTATATTTGGAAGCATAGATTTACCGGGTGTATTCCGATAGGGGATCGAAAATTCCATTATTTTTGCGATATCTCTTACCGTTTTCGAGATAATCGACATTTTCCGATTTTAGTCTTTTTGGCTCTCAAAATACACAAAATTTTTTAAGATTTTTTTTTTTTTCAATTTAGGACATTCAGCACTTGTTTTTTATATTTGGAAGCATAGATTTACCGGGTGTATTCCGATAGGGGATCGAAAATTCCATTATTTTTGCGATATCTCTTACCGTTTTCGAGATAATCGACCTTTTCCGATTTTAGTCTTTTTGGCACTCAAAATACACAAAATTTGCATAGATTTACCGGGTGTATTCCGATAGGGGATCGAAAAATCCATTATTTTTGCGATATCTCTTACCGTTTTCGAGATAATCGACATTTTCCGATTTTAGTCTTTTTGGCTCTCAAAATACACAAAATTTTTTAAGATTTTTTTTTTTTCAATTTAGGACATTCAGCACTTGTTTTTTATATTTGGAAGCATAGATTTACCGGGTGTATTCCGATAGGGGATCGAAAATTCCATTATTTTTGCGATATCTCTTACCGTTTTCGAGATAATCGACCTTTTCCGATTTTAGTCTTTTTGGCACTCAAAATACACAAAATTTGCATAGATTTACCGGGTGTATTCCGATAGGGGATCGAAAAATCCATTATTTTTGCGATATCTCTTACCGTTTTCGAGATAATCGACATTTTCCGATTTTAGTCTTTTTGGCTCTCAAAATACACAAAATTTTTTAAGATTTTTTTTTTTTCAATTTAGGACATTCAGCACTTGTTTTTTATATTTGGAAGCATAGATTTACCGGGTGTATTCCGATAGGGGATCGAAAATTCCATTATTTTTGCGATATCTCTTACCGTTTTCGAGATAATCGACCTTTTCCGATTTTAGTCTTTTTGGCACTCAAAATACACAAAATTTGCATAGATTTACCGGGTGTATTCCGATAGGGGATCGAAAAATCCATTATTTTTGCGATATCTCTTACCGTTTTCGAGATAATCGACATTTTCCGATTTTAGTCTTTTTGGCTCTCAAAATACACAAAATTTTTTAAGATTTTTTTTTTTTCAATTTAGGACATTCAGCACTTGTTTTTTATATTTGGAAGCATAGATTTACCGGGTGTATTCCGATAGGGGATCGAAAATTCCATTATTTTTGCGATATCTCTTACCGTTTTCGAGATAATCGACCTTTTCCGATTTTAGTCTTTTTGGCACTCAAAATACACAAAATTTGCATAGATTTACCGGGTGTATTCCGATAGGGGATCGAAAAATCCATTATTTTTGCGATATCTCTTACCGTTTTCGAGATAATCGACATTTTCCGATTTTAGTCTTTTTGGCTCTCAAAATACACAAAATTTTTTCAGATTTTTTTTTTTTCAATTTAGGACATTCAGCACTTGTTTTTTATATTTGGAAGCATAGATTTACCGGGTGTATTCCGATAGGGGATCGAAAATTCCATTATTTTTGCGATATCTCTTACCGTTTTCGAGATAATCGACCTTTTCCGATTTTAGTCTTTTTGGCACTCAAAATACACAAAATTTGCATAGATTTACCGGGTGTATTCCGATAGGGGATCGAAAAATCCATTATTTTTGCGATATCTCTTACCGTTTTCGAGATAATCGACATTTTCCGATTTTAGTCTTTTTGGCTCTCAAAATACACAAAATTTTTTAAGATTTTTTTTTTTTCAATTTAGGACATTCAGCACTTGTTTTTTATATTTGGAAGCATAGATTTACCGGGTGTATTCCGATAGGGGATCGAAAATTCCATTATTTTTGCGATATCTCTTACCGTTTTCGAGATAATCGACCTTTTCCGATTTTAGTCTTTTTGGCACTCAAAATACACAAAATTTGCATAGATTTACCGGGTGTATTCCGATAGGGGATCGAAAAATCCATTATTTTTGCGATATCTCTTACCGTTTTCGAGATAATCGACATTTTCCGATTTTAGTCTTTTTGGCTCTCAAAATACACAAAATTTTTTAAGATTTTTTTTTTTTCAATTTAGGACATTCAGCACTTGTTTTTTATATTTGGAAGCATAGATTTACCGGGTGTATTCCGATAGGGGATCGAAAATTCCATTATTTTTGCGATATCTCTTACCGTTTTCGAGATAATCGACCTTTTCCGATTTTAGTCTTTTTGGCACTCAAAATACACAAAATTTGCATAGATTTACCGGGTGTATTCCGATAGGGGATCGAAAAATCCATTATTTTTGCGATATCTCTTACCGTTTTCGAGATAATCGACATTTTCCGATTTTAGTCTTTTTGGCTCTCAAAATACACAAAATTTTTTAAGATTTTTTTTTTTCAATTTAGGACATTCAGCACTTGTTTTTTATATTTGGAAGCATAGATTTACCGGGTGTATTCCGATAGGGGATCGAAAATTCCATTATTTTTGCGATATCTCTTACCGTTTTCGAGATAATCGACCTTTTCCGATTTTAGTCTTTTTGGCACTCAAAATACACAAAATTTGCATAGCTTTACCGGGTGTATTCCGATAGGGGATCGAAAAATCCATTATTTTTGCGATATCTCTTACCGTTTTCGAGATAATCGACATTTTCCGATTTTAGTCTTTTTGGCTCTCAAAATACACAAAATTTTTTAAGATTTTTTTTTTTTCAATTTAGGACATTCAGCACTTGTTTTTTATATTTGGAAGCATAGATTTACCGGGTGTATTCCGATAGGGGATCGAAAATTCCATTATTTTTGCGATATCTCTTACCGTTTTCGAGATAATCGACCTTTTCCGATTTTAGTCTTTTTGGCACTCAAAATACACAAAATTTGCATAGATTTACCGGGTGTATTCCGATAGGGGATCGAAAAATCCATTATTTTTGCGATATCTCTTACCGTTTTCGAGATAATCGACATTTTCCGATTTTAGTCTTTTTGGCTCTCAAAATACACAAAATTTTTTAAGATTTTTTTTTTTTCAATTTAGGACATTCAGCACTTGTTTTTTATATTTGGAAGCATATATTTACCGGGTGTATTCCGATAGGGGATCGAAAATTCCATTATTTTTGCGATATCTCTTACCGTTTTCGAGATAATCGACCTTTTCCGATTTTAGTCTTTTTGGCACTCAAAATACACAAAATTTGCATAGATTTACCGGGTGTATTCCGATAGGGGATCGAAAAATCCATTATTTTTGCGATATCTCTTACCGTTTTCGAGATAATCGACATTTTCCGATTTTAGTCTTTTTGGCTCTCAAAATACACAAAATTTTTTAAGATTTTTTTTTTTTTCAATTTAGGACATTCAGCACTTGTTTTTTATATTTGGAAGCATAGATTTACCGGGTGTATTCCGATAGGGGATCGAAAATTCCATTATTTTTGCGATATCTCTTACCGTTTTCGAGATAATCGACCTTTTCCGATTTTAGTCTTTTTGGCACTCAAAATACACAAAATTTGCATAGATTTACCGGGTGTATTCCGATAGGTGATCGAAAAATCCATTATTTTTGCGATATCTCTTACCGTTTTCGAGATAATCGACATTTTCCGATTTTAGTCTTTTTGGCTCTCAAAATACACAAAATTTTTTAAGATTTTTTTTTTTTCAATTTAGGACATTCAGCACTTGTTTTTTATATTTGGAAGCATAGATTTACCGGGTGTATTCCGATAGGGGATCGAAAATTCCATTATTTTTGCGATATCTCTTACCGTTTTCGAGATAATCGACATTTTCCGATTTTAGTCTTTTTGGCTCTCAAAATAGACAAAATTTTTTAAGATTTTTTTTTTTTCAATTTAGGACATTCAGCACTTGTTTTTTATATTTGGAAGCATAGATTTACCGGGAGTATTCCGATAGGGGATCGAAAATTCCATTATTTTTGCGATATCTCTTACCGTTTTCGAGATAATCGACCTTTTCCGATTTTAGTCTTTTTGGCACTCAAAATACACAAAATTTGCATAGATTTACCGGGTGTATTCCGATAGGGGATCGAAAAATCCATTATTTTTGCGATATCTCTTACCGTTTTCGAGATAATCGACATTTTCCGATTTTAGTCTTTTTGGCTCTCAAAATACACAAAATTTTTTAAGATTTTTTTTTTTTCAATTTAGGACATTCAGCACTTGTTTTTTATATTTGGAAGCATAGATTTACCGGGTGTATTCCGATAGGGGATCGAAAATTCCATTATTTTTGCGATATCTCTTACCGTTTTCGAGATAATCGACCTTTTCCGATTTTAGTCTTTTTGGCACTCAAAATACACAAAATTTGCATAGATTTACCGGGTGTATTCCGATAGGGGATCGAAAAATCCATTATTTTTGCGATATCTCTTACCGTTTTCGAGATAATCGACATTTTCCGATTTTAGTCTTTTTGGCTCTCAAAATACACAAAATTTTTTAAGATTTTTTTTTTTTCAATTTAGTACATTCAGCACTTGTTTTTTATATTTGGAAGCATAGATTTACCGGGTGTATTCCGATAGGGGATCGAAAATTCCATTATTTTTGCGATATCTCTTACCGTTTTCGAGATAATCGACCTTTTCCGATTTTAGTCTTTTTGGCACTCAAAATACACAAAATTTGCATAGTTTTACCGGGTGTATTCCGATAGGGGATCGAAAAATCCATTATTTTTGCGATATCTCTTACCGTTTTCGAGATAATCGACATTTTCCGATTTTAGTCTTTTTGGCTCTCAAAATACACAAAATTTTTTAAGATTTTTTTTTTTTCAATTTAGGACATTCAGCACTTGTTTTTTATATTTGGAAGCATAGATTTACCGGGTGTATTCCGATAGGGGATCGAAAATTCCATTATTTTTGCGATATCTCTTACCGTTTTCGAGATAATCGACCTTTTCCGATTTTAGTCTTTTTGGCTCTCAAAATACACAAAATTTTTTAAGATTTTTTTTTTTTCAATTTAGGACATTCAGCACTTGTTTTTTATATTTGGAAGCATAGATTTACCGGGTGTATTCCGATAGGGGATCGAAAATTCCATTATTTTTGCGATATCTCTTACCGTTTTCGAGATAATCGACCTTTTCCGATTTTAGTCTTTTTGGCACTCAAAATACACAAAATTTGCATAGATTTACCGGGTGTATTCCGATAGGGGATCGAAAAATCCATTATTTTTGCGATATCTCTTACCGTTTTCGAGATAATCGACATTTTCCGATTTTAGTCTTTTTGGCTCTCAAAATACACAAAAATTTTTAAGATTTTTTTTTTTTCAATTTAGGACATTCAGCACTTGTTTTTTATATTTGGAAGCATAGATTTACCGGGTGTATTCCGATAGGGGATCGAAAATTCCATTATTTTTGCGATATCTCTTACCGTTTTCGAGATAATCGACCTTTTCCGATTTTAGTCTTTTTGGCACTCAAAATACACAAAATTTGCATAGATTTACCGGGTGTATTCCGATAGGGGATCGAAAAATCCATTATTTTTGCGATATCTCTTACCGTTTTCGAGATAATCGACATTTTCCGATTTTAGTCTTTTTGGCTCTCAAAATACACAAAATTTTTTAAGATTTTTTTTTTTTCAATTTAGGACATTCAGCACTTGTTTTTTATATTTGGAAGCATAGATTTACCGGGTGTATTCCGATAGGGGATCGAAAATTCCATTATTTTTGCGATATCTCTTACCGTTTTCGAGATAATCGACCTTTTCCGATTTTAGTCTTTTTGGCACTCAAAATACACAAAATTTGCATAGATTTACCGGGTGTATTCCGATAGGTGATCGAAAAATCCATTATTTTTGCGATATCTCTTACCGTTTTCGAGATAATCGACATTTTCCGATTTTAGTCTTTTTGGCTCTCAAAATACACAAAATTTTTTAAGATTTTTTTTTTTTCAATTTAGGACATTCAGCACTTGTTTTTTATATTTGGAAGCATAGATTTACCGCGTGTATTCCGATAGGGGATCGAAAATTCCATTATTTTTGCGATATCTCTTACCGTTTTCGAGATAATCGACATTTTCCGATTTTAGTCTTTTTGGCTCTCAAAATAGACAAAATTTTTTAAGATTTTTTTTTTTTCAATTTAGGACATTCAGCACTTGTTTTTTATATTTGGAAGCATAGATTTACCGGGAGTATTCCCATAGGGGATCGAAAATTCCATTATTTTTGCGATATCTCTTACCGTTTTCGAGATAATCGACCTTTTCCGATTTTAGTCTTTTTGGCACTCAAAATACACAAAATTTGCATAGATTTACCGGGTGTATTCCGATAGGGGATCGAAAAATCCATTATTTTTGCGATATCTCTTACCGTTTTCGAGATAATCGACATTTTCCGATTTTAGTCTTTTTGGCTCTCAAAATACACAAAATATTTTAAGATTTTTTTTTTTTCAATTTAGGACATTCAGCACTTGTTTTTTATATTTGGAAGCATAGATTTACCGGGTGTATTCCGATAGGGGATCGAAAATTCCATTATTTTTGCGATATCTCTTACCGTTTTCGAGATAATCGACCTTTTCCGATTTTAGTCTTTTTGGCACTCAAAATACACAAAATTTGCATAGATTTACCGGGTGTATTCCGATAGGGGATCGAAAAATCCATTATTTTTGCGATATCTCTTACCGTTTTCGAGATAATCGACATTTTCCGATTTTAGTCTTTTTGGCTCTCAAAATACACAAAATTTTTTAAGATTTTTTTTTTTTCAATTTAGTACATTCAGCACTTGTTTTTTATATTTGGAAGCATAGATTTACCGGGTGTATTCCGATAGGGGATCGAAAATTCCATTATTTTTGCGATATCTCTTACCGTTTTCGAGATAATCGACCTTTTCCGATTTTAGTCTTTTTGGCACTCAAAATAAACAAAATTTGCATAGTTTTACCGGGTGTATTCCGATAGGGGATCGAAAAATCCATTATTTTTGCGATATCTCTTACCGTTTTCGAGATAATCGACATTTTCCGATTTTAGTCTTTTTGGCTCTCAAAATACACAAAATTTTTTAAGATTTTTTTTTTTTCAATTTAGGACATTCAGCACTTGTTTTTTATATTTGGAAGCATAGATTTACCGGGTGTATTCCGATAGGGGATCGAAAATTCCATTATTTTTGCGATATCTCTTACCGTTTTCGAGATAATCGACCTTTTCCGATTTTAGTCTTTTTGGCACTCAAAATACACAAAATTTGCATAGATTTACCGGGTGTATTCCGATAGGGGATCGAAAAATCCATTATTTTTGCGATATCTCTTACCGTTTTCGAGATAATCGACATTTTCCGATTTTAGTCTTTTTGGCTCTCAAAATACACAAAATTTTTTAAGATTTTTTTTTTTTCAATTTAGGACATTCAGCACTTGTTTTTTATATTTGGAAGCATAGATTTACCGGGTGTATTCCGATAGGGGATCGAAAATTCCATTATTTTTGCGATATCTCTTACCGTTTTCGAGATAATCGACCTTTTCCGATTTTAGTCTTTTTGGCACTCAAAATACACAAAATTTGCATAGATTTACCGGGTGTATTCCGATAGGGGATCGAAAAATCCATTATTTTTGCGATATCTCTTACCGTTTTCGAGATAATCGACATTTTCCGATTTTAGTCTTTTTGGCTCTCAAAATACACAAAATTTTTTAAGATTTTTTTTTTTTCAATTTAGGACATTCAGCACTTGTTTTTTATATTTGGAAGCATAGATTTACCGGGTGTATTCCGATAGGGGATCGAAAATTCCATTATTTTTGCGATATCTCTTACCGTTTTCGAGATAATCGACCTTTTCCGATTTTAGTCTTTTTGGCACTCAAAATACACAAAATTTGCATAGATTTACCGGGTGTATTCCGATAGGGGATCGAAAAATCCATTATTTTTGCGATATCTCTTACCGTTTTCGAGATAATCGACATTTTCCGATTTTAGTCTTTTTGGCTCTCAAAATACACAAAATTTTTTAAGATTTTTTTTTTTTCAATTTAGGACATTCAGCACTTGTTTTTTATATTTGGAAGCATAGATTTACCGGGTGTATTCCGATAGGGGATCGAAAAATCCATTATTTTTGCGATATCTCTTACCGTTTTCGAGATAATCGACATTTTCCGATTTTAGTCTTTTTGGCTCTCAAAATACACAAAATTTTTTAAGATTTTTTTTTTTTTCAATTTAGGACATTCAGCACTTGTTTTTTATATTTGGAAGCATAGATTTACCGGGAGTATTCCCATAGGGGATCGAAAATTCCATTATTTTTGCGATATCTCTTACCGTTTTCGAGATAATCGACCTTTTCCGATTTTAGTCTTTTTGGCACTCAAAATACACAAAATTTGCATAGATTTACCGGGTGTATTCCGATAGGGGATCGAAAAATCCATTATTTTTGCGATATCTCTTACCGTTTTCGAGATAATCGACATTTTCCGATTTTAGTCTTTTTGGCTCTCAAAATACACAAAATTTTTTAAGATTTTTTTTTTTTCAATTTAGGACATTCAGCACTTGTTTTTTATATTTGGAAGCATAGATTTACCGGGTGTATTCCGATAGGGGATCGAAAATTCCATTATTTTTGCGATATCTCTTACCGTTTTCGAGATAATCGACCTTTTCCGATTTTAGTCTTTTTGGCACTCAAAATACACAAAATTTGCATAGATTTACCGGGTGTATTCCGATAGGGGATCGAAAAATCCATTATTTTTGCGATATCTCTTACCGTTTTCGAGATAATCGACATTTTCCGATTTTAGTCTTTTTGGCTCTCAAAATACACAAAATTTTTTAAGATTTTTTTTTTTTCAATTTAGGACATTCAGCACTTGTTTTTTATATTTGGAAGCATAGATTTACCGGGTGTATTCCGATAGGGGATCGAAAATTCCATTATTTTTGCGATATCTCTTACCGTTTTCGAGATAATCGACCTTTTCCGATTTTAGTCTTTTTGGCACTCAAAATACACAAAATTTGCATAGATTTACCGGGTGTATTCCGATAGGGGATCGAAAAATCCATTATTTTTGCGATATCTCTTACCGTTTTCGAGATAATCGACATTTTCCGATTTTAGTCTTTTTGGCTCTCAAAATACACAAAATTTTTTAAGATTTTTTTTTTTTCAATTTAGGACATTCAGCACTTGTTTTTTATATTTGGAAGCATAGATTTACCGGGTGTATTCCGATAGGGGATCGAAAATTCCATTATTTTTGCGATATCTCTTACCGTTTTCGAGATAATCGACCTTTTCCGATTTTAGTCTTTTTGGCACTCAAAATACACAAAATTTGCATAGATTTACCGGGTGTATTCCGATAGGGGATCGAAAAATCCATTATTTTTGCGATATCTCTTACCGTTTTCGAGATAATCGACATTTTCCGATTTTAGTCTTTTTGGCTCTCAAAATACACAAAATTTTTTAAGATTTTTTTTTTTTCAATTTAGGACATTCAGCACTTGTTTTTTATATTTGGAAGCATAGATTTACCGGGTGTATTCCGATAGGGGATCGAAAAATCCATTATTTTTGCGATATCTCTTACCGTTTTCGAGATAATCGACATTTTCCGATTTTAGTCTTTTTGGCTCTCAAAATACACAAAATTTTTTAAGATTTTTTTTTTTTTCAATTTAGGACATTCAGCACTTGTTTTTTATATTTGGAAGCATAGATTTACCGGGAGTATTCCCATAGGGGATCGAAAATTCCATTATTTTTGCGATATCTCTTACCGTTTTCGAGATAATCGACCTTTTCCGATTTTAGTCTTTTTGGCACTCAAAATACACAAAATTTGCATAGATTTACCGGGTGTATTCCGATAGGGGATCGAAAAATCCATTATTTTTGCGATATCTCTTACCGTTTTCGAGATAATCGACATTTTCCGATTTTAGTCTTTTTGGCTCTCAAAATACACAAAATTTTTTAAGATTTTTTTTTTTTTCAATTTAGGACATTCAGCACTTGTTTTTTATATTTGGAAGCATAGATTTACCGGGTGTATTCCGATAGGGGATCGAAAATTCCATTATTTTTGCGATATCTCTTACCGTTTTCGAGATAATCGACCTTTTCCGATTTTAGTCTTTTTGGCACTCAAAATACACAAAATTTGCATAGATTTACCGGGTGTATTCCGATAGGGGATCGAAAAATCCATTATTTTTGCGATATCTCTTACCGTTTTCGAGATAATCGACATTTTCCGATTTTAGTCTTTTTGGCTCTCAAAATACACAAAATTTTTTAAGATTTTTTTTTTTTCAATTTAGGACATTCAGCACTTGTTTTTTATATTTGGAAGCATAGATTTACCGGGTGTATTCCGATAGGGGATCGAAAATTCCATTATTTTTGCGATATCTCTTACCGTTTTCGAGATAATCGACCTTTTCCGATTTTAGTCTTTTTGGCACTCAAAATACACAAAATTTGCATAGATTTACCGGGTGTATTCCGATAGGGGATCGAAAAATCCATTATTTTTGCGATATCTCTTACCGTTTTCGAGATAATCGACATTTTCCGATTTTAGTCTTTTTGGCTCTCAAAATACACAAAATTTTTTAAGATTTTTTTTTTTTCAATTTAGGACATTCAGCACTTGTTTTTTATATTTGGAAGCATAGATTTACCGGGTGTATTCCGATAGGGGATCGAAAATTCCATTATTTTTGCGATATCTCTTACCGTTTTCGAGATAATCGACCTTTTCCGATTTTAGTCTTTTTGGCACTCAAAATACACAAAATTTGCATAGATTTACCGGGTGTATTCCGATAGGGGATCGAAAAATCCATTATTTTTGCGATATCTCTTACCGTTTTCGAGATAATCGACATTTTCCGATTTTAGTCTTTTTGGCTCTCAAAATACACAAAAATTTTTAAGATTTTTTTTTTTTCAATTTAGGACATTCAGCACTTGTTTTTTATATTTGGAAGCATAGATTTACCGGGTGTATTCCGATAGGGGATCGAAAATTCCATTATTTTTGCGATATCTCTTACCGTTTTCGAGATAATCGACCTTTTCCGATTTTAGTCTTTTTGGCACTCAAAATACACAAAATTTGCATAGATTTACCGGGTGTATTCCGATAGGGGATCGAAAAATCCATTATTTTTGCGATATCTCTTACCGTTTTCGAGATAATCGACATTTTCCGATTTTAGTCTTTTTGGCTCTCAAAATACACAAAATTTTTTAAGATTTTTTTTTTTTCAATTTAGGACATTCAGCACTTGTTTTTTATATTTGGAAGCATAGATTTACCGGGTGTATTCCGATAGGGGATCGAAAATTCCATTATTTTTGCGATATCTCTTACCGTTTTCGAGATAATCGACCTTTTCCGATTTTAGTCTTTTTGGCACTCAAAATACACAAAATTTGCATAGATTTACCGGGTGTATTCCGATAGGTGATCGAAAAATCCATTATTTTTGCGATATCTCTTACCGTTTTCGAGATAATCGACATTTTCCGATTTTAGTCTTTTTGGCTCTCAAAATACACAAAATTTTTTAAGATTTTTTTTTTTTCAATTTAGGACATTCAGCACTTGTTTTTTATATTTGGAAGCATAGATTTACCGCGTGTATTCCGATAGGGGATCGAAAATTCCATTATTTTTGCGATATCTCTTACCGTTTTCGAGATAATCGACATTTTCCGATTTTAGTCTTTTTGGCTCTCAAAATAGACAAAATTTTTTAAGATTTTTTTTTTTTCAATTTAGGACATTCAGCACTTGTTTTTTATATTTGGAAGCATAGATTTACCGGGAGTATTCCCATAGGGGATCGAAAATTCCATTATTTTTGCGATATCTCTTACCGTTTTCGAGATAATCGACCTTTTCCGATTTTAGTCTTTTTGGCACTCAAAATACACAAAATTTGCATAGATTTACCGGGTGTATTCCGATAGGGGATCGAAAAATCCATTATTTTTGCGATATCTCTTACCGTTTTCGAGATAATCGACATTTTCCGATTTTAGTCTTTTTGGCTCTCAAAATACACAAAATATTTTAAGATTTTTTTTTTTTCAATTTAGGACATTCAGCACTTGTTTTTTATATTTGGAAGCATAGATTTACCGGGTGTATTCCGATAGGGGATCGAAAATTCCATTATTTTTGCGATATCTCTTACCGTTTTCGAGATAATCGACCTTTTCCGATTTTAGTCTTTTTGGCACTCAAAATACACAAAATTTGCATAGATTTACCGGGTGTATTCCGATAGGGGATCGAAAAATCCATTATTTTTGCGATATCTCTTACCGTTTTCGAGATAATCGACATTTTCCGATTTTAGTCTTTTTGGCTCTCAAAATACACAAAATTTTTTAAGATTTTTTTTTTTTCAATTTAGTACATTCAGCACTTGTTTTTTATATTTGGAAGCATAGATTTACCGGGTGTATTCCGATAGGGGATCGAAAATTCCATTATTTTTGCGATATCTCTTACCGTTTTCGAGATAATCGACCTTTTCCGATTTTAGTCTTTTTGGCACTCAAAATAAACAAAATTTGCATAGTTTTACCGGGTGTATTCCGATAGGGGATCGAAAAATCCATTATTTTTGCGATATCTCTTACCGTTTTCGAGATAATCGACATTTTCCGATTTTAGTCTTTTTGGCTCTCAAAATACACAAAATTTTTTAAGATTTTTTTTTTTTCAATTTAGGACATTCAGCACTTGTTTTTTATATTTGGAAGCATAGATTTACCGGGTGTATTCCGATAGGGGATCGAAAATTCCATTATTTTTGCGATATCTCTTACCGTTTTCGAGATAATCGACCTTTTCCGATTTTAGTCTTTTTGGCACTCAAAATACACAAAATTTGCATAGATTTACCGGGTGTATTCCGATAGGGGATCGAAAAATCCATTATTTTTGCGATATCTCTTACCGTTTTCGAGATAATCGACATTTTCCGATTTTAGTCTTTTTGGCTCTCAAAATACACAAAATTTTTTAAGATTTTTTTTTTTTCAATTTAGGACATTCAGCACTTGTTTTTTATATTTGGAAGCATAGATTTACCGGGTGTATTCCGATAGGGGATCGAAAATTCCATTATTTTTGCGATATCTCTTACCGTTTTCGAGATAATCGACCTTTTCCGATTTTAGTCTTTTTGGCACTCAAAATACACAAAATTTGCATAGATTTACCGGGTGTATTCCGATAGGGGATCGAAAAATCCATTATTTTTGCGATATCTCTTACCGTTTTCGAGATAATCGACATTTTCCGATTTTAGTCTTTTTGGCTCTCAAAATACACAAAATTTTTTAAGATTTTTTTTTTTTCAATTTAGGACATTCAGCACTTGTTTTTTATATTTGGAAGCATAGATTTACCGGGTGTATTCCGATAGGGGATCGAAAATTCCATTATTTTTGCGATATCTCTTACCGTTTTCGAGATAATCGACCTTTTCCGATTTTAGTCTTTTTGGCACTCAAAATACACAAAATTTGCATAGATTTACCGGGTGTATTCCGATAGGGGATCGAAAAATCCATTATTTTTGCGATATCTCTTACCGTTTTCGAGATAATCGACATTTTCCGATTTTAGTCTTTTTGGCTCTCAAAATACACAAAATTTTTTAAGATTTTTTTTTTTTCAATTTAGGACATTCAGCACTTGTTTTTTATATTTGGAAGCATAGATTTACCGGGTGTATTCCGATAGGGGATCGAAAAATCCATTATTTTTGCGATATCTCTTACCGTTTTCGAGATAATCGACATTTTCCGATTTTAGTCTTTTTGGCTCTCAAAATACACAAAATTTTTTAAGATTTTTTTTTTTTTCAATTTAGGACATTCAGCACTTGTTTTTTATATTTGGAAGCATAGATTTACCGGGAGTATTCCCATAGGGGATCGAAAATTCCATTATTTTTGCGATATCTCTTACCGTTTTCGAGATAATCGACCTTTTCCGATTTTAGTCTTTTTGGCACTCAAAATACACAAAATTTGCATAGATTTACCGGGTGTATTCCGATAGGGGATCGAAAAATCCATTATTTTTGCGATATCTCTTACCGTTTTCGAGATAATCGACATTTTCCGATTTTAGTCTTTTTGGCTCTCAAAATACACAAAATTTTTTAAGATTTTTTTTTTTTCAATTTAGGACATTCAGCACTTGTTTTTTATATTTGGAAGCATAGATTTACCGGGTGTATTCCGATAGGGGATCGAAAATTCCATTATTTTTGCGATATCTCTTACCGTTTTCGAGATAATCGACCTTTTCCGATTTTAGTCTTTTTGGCACTCAAAATACACAAAATTTGCATAGATTTACCGGGTGTATTCCGATAGGGGATCGAAAAATCCATTATTTTTGCGATATCTCTTACCGTTTTCGAGATAATCGACATTTTCCGATTTTAGTCTTTTTGGCTCTCAAAATACACAAAATTTTTTAAGATTTTTTTTTTTTCAATTTAGGACATTCAGCACTTGTTTTTTATATTTGGAAGCATAGATTTACCGGGTGTATTCCGATAGGGGATCGAAAATTCCATTATTTTTGCGATATCTCTTACCGTTTTCGAGATAATCGACCTTTTCCGATTTTAGTCTTTTTGGCACTCAAAATACACAAAATTTGCATAGATTTACCGGGTGTATTCCGATAGGGGATCGAAAAATCCATTATTTTTGCGATATCTCTTACCGTTTTCGAGATAATCGACATTTTCCGATTTTAGTCTTTTTGGCTCTCAAAATACACAAAATTTTTTAAGATTTTTTTTTTTTCAATTTAGGACATTCAGCACTTGTTTTTTATATTTGGAAGCATAGATTTACCGGGTGTATTCCGATAGGGGATCGAAAATTCCATTATTTTTGCGATATCTCTTACCGTTTTCGAGATAATCGACCTTTTCCGATTTTAGTCTTTTTGGCACTCAAAATACACAAAATTTGCATAGATTTACCGGGTGTATTCCGATAGGGGATCGAAAAATCCATTATTTTTGCGATATCTCTTACCGTTTTCGAGATAATCGACATTTTCCGATTTTAGTCTTTTTGGCTCTCAAAATACACAAAATTTTTTAAGATTTTTTTTTTTTCAATTTAGGACATTCAGCACTTGTTTTTTATATTTGGAAGCATAGATTTACCGGGTGTATTCCGATAGGGGATCGAAAAATCCATTATTTTTGCGATATCTCTTACCGTTTTCGAGATAATCGACATTTTCCGATTTTAGTCTTTTTGGCTCTCAAAATACACAAAATTTTTTAAGATTTTTTTTTTTTTCAATTTAGGACATTCAGCACTTGTTTTTTATATTTGGAAGCATAGATTTACCGGGAGTATTCCCATAGGGGATCGAAAATTCCATTATTTTTGCGATATCTCTTACCGTTTTCGAGATAATCGACCTTTTCCGATTTTAGTCTTTTTGGCACTCAAAATACACAAAATTTGCATAGATTTACCGGGTGTATTCCGATAGGGGATCGAAAAATCCATTATTTTTGCGATATCTCTTACCGTTTTCGAGATAATCGACATTTTCCGATTTTAGTCTTTTTGGCTCTCAAAATACACAAAATTTTTTAAGATTTTTTTTTTTTCAATTTAGGACATTCAGCACTTGTTTTTTATATTTGGAAGCATAGATTTACCGGGTGTATTCCGATAGGGGATCGAAAATTCCATTATTTTTGCGATATCTCTTACCGTTTTCGAGATAATCGACCTTTTCCGATTTTAGTCTTTTTGGCACTCAAAATACACAAAATTTGCATAGATTTACCGGGTGTATTCCGATAGGGGATCGAAAAATCCATTATTTTTGCGATATCTCTTACCGTTTTCGAGATAATCGACATTTTCCGATTTTAGTCTTTTTGGCTCTCAAAATACACAAAATTTTTTAAGATTTTTTTTTTTTCAATTTAGGACATTCAGCACTTGTTTTTTATATTTGGAAGCATAGATTTACCGGGTGTATTCCGATAGGGGATCGAAAATTCCATTATTTTTGCGATATCTCTTACCGTTTTCGAGATAATCGACCTTTTCCGATTTTAGTCTTTTTGGCACTCAAAATACACAAAATTTGCATAGATTTACCGGGTGTATTCCGATAGGGGATCGAAAAATCCATTATTTTTGCGATATCTCTTACCGTTTTCGAGATAATCGACATTTTCCGATTTTAGTCTTTTTGGCTCTCAAAATACACAAAATTTTTTAAGATTTTTTTTTTTTCAATTTAGGACATTCAGCACTTGTTTTTTATATTTGGAAGCATAGATTTACCGGGTGTATTCCGATAGGGGATCGAAAATTCCATTATTTTTGCGATATCTCTTACCGTTTTCGAGATAATCGACCTTTTCCGATTTTAGTCTTTTTGGCACTCAAAATACACAAAATTTGCATAGATTTACCGGGTGTATTCCGATAGGGGATCGAAAAATCCATTATTTTTGCGATATCTCTTACCGTTTTCGAGATAATCGACATTTTCCGATTTTAGTCTTTTTGGCTCTCAAAATACACAAAATTTTTTAAGATTTTTTTTTTTTCAATTTAGGACATTCAGCACTTGTTTTTTATATTTGGAAGCATAGATTTACCGGGTGTATTCCGATAGGGGATCGAAAATTCCATTATTTTTGCGATATCTCTTACCGTTTTCGAGATAATCGACCTTTTCCGATTTTAGTCTTTTTGGCACTCAAAATACACAAAATTTGCATAGATTTACCGGGTGTATTCCGATAGGGGATCGAAAAATCCATTATTTTTGCGATATCTCTTACCGTTTTCGAGATAATCGACATTTTCCGATTAAAGTCTTTTTGGCTCTCAAAATTCACAAAATTTATTAAGATTTTTTTTTTTTCAATTTAGGACATTCAGCACTTGTTTTTTATATTTGGAAGCATAGATTTACCGGGTGTATTCCGATAGGGGATCGAAAATTCCATTATTTTTGCGATATCTCTTACCGTTTTCGAGATAATCGACCTTTTCCGATTTTAGTCTTTTTGGCACTCAAAATACACAAAATTTGCATAGATTTACCGGGTGTATTCCGATAGGGGATCGAAAAATCCATTATTTTTGCGATATCTCTTACTGTTTTCGAGATAATCGACATTTTCCGATTAAAGTCTTTTTGGCTCTCAAAATACACAAAATTTATTAAGATTTTTTTTTTTTCAATTTAGGACATTCAGCACTTGTTTTTTATATTTGGAAGCATAGATTTACCGGGTGTATTCCGATAGGGGATCGAAAATTCCATTATTTTTGCGATATCTCTTACCGTTTTCGAGATAATCGACCTTTTCCGATTTTAGTCTTTTTGGCACTCAAAATACACAAAATTTGCATAGATTTACCGGGTGTATTCCGATAGGGGATCGAAAAATCCATTATTTTTGCGATATCTCTTACCCTTTTCGAGATAATCGACATTTTCCGATTTTAGTCTTTTTGGCTCTCAAAATACACATAATTTTTTAAGATTTTTTTTTTTTCAATTTAGGACATTCAGCACTTGTTTTTTATATTTGGAAGCATAGATTTACCGGGTGTATTCCGATAGGGGATCGAAAATTCCATTATTTTTGCGATATCTCTTACCGTTTTCGAGATAATCGACCTTTTCCGATTTTAGTCTTTTTGGCACTCAAAATACACAAAATTTGCATAGATTTACCGGGTGTATTCCGATAGGGGATCGAAAAATCCATTATTTTTGCGATATCTCTTACCGTTTTCGAGATAATCGACATTTTCCGATTTTAGTCTTTTTGGCTCTCAAAATACACAAAATTTTTTAAGATTTTTTTTTTTTCAATTTAGGACATTCAGCACTTGTTTTTTATATTTGGAAGCATAGATTTACCGGGTGTATTCCGATAGGGGATCGAAAATTCCATTATTTTTGCGATATCTCTTACCGTTTTCGAGATAATCGACCTTTTCCGATTTTAGTCTTTTTGGCACTCAAAATACACAAAATTTGCATAGATTTACCGGGTGTATTCCGATAGGGGATCGAAAAATCCATTATTTTTGCGATATCTCTTACCGTTTTCGAGATAATCGACATTTTCCGATTTTAGTCTTTTTGGCTCTCAAAATACACAAAATTTTTTAAGATTTTTTTTTTTTCAATTTAGGACATTCAGCACTTGTTTTTTATATTTGGAAGCATAGATTTACCGGGTGTATTCCGATAGGGGATCGAAAAATCCATTATTTTTGCGATATCTCTTACCGTTTTCGAGATAATCGACATTTTCCGATTTTAGTCTTTTTGGCTCTCAAAATACACAAAATTTTTTAAGATTTTTTTTTTTTCAATTTAGGACATTCAGCACTTGTTTTTTATATTTGGAAGCATAGATTTACCGGGTGTATTCCGATAGGGGATCGAAAATTCCATTATTTTTGCGATATCTCTTACCGTTTTCGAGATAATCGACCTTTTCCGATTTTAGTCTTTTTGGCACTCAAAATACACAAAATTTGCATAGATTTACCGGGTGTATTCCGATAGGGGATCGAAAAATCCATTATTTTTGCGATATCTCTTACCGTTTTCGAGATAATCGACATTTTCCGATTTTAGTCTTTTTGGCTCTCAAAATACACAAAATTTTTTAAGATTTTTTTTTTTTCAATTTAGGACATTCAGCACTTGTTTTTTATATTTGGAAGCATAGATTTACCGGGTGTATTCCGATAGGGGATCGAAAATTCCATTATTTTTGCGATATCTCTTACCGTTTTCGAGATAATCGACCTTTTCCGATTTTAGTCTTTTTGGCACTCAAAATACACAAAATTTGCATAGATTTACCGGGTGTATTCCGATAGGGGATCGAAAAATCCATTATTTTTGCGATATCTCTTACCGTTTTCGAGATAATCGACATTTTCCGATTAAAGTCTTTTTGGCTCTCAAAATACACAAAATTTATTAAGATTTTTTTTTTTTCAATTTAGGACATTCAGCACTTGTTTTTTATATTTGGAAGCATAGATTTACCGGGTGTATTCCGATAGGGGATCGAAAATTCCATTATTTTTGCGATATCTCTTACCGTTTTCGAGATAATCGACCTTTTCCGATTTTAGTCTTTTTGGCACTCAAAATACACAAAATTTGCATAGATTTACCGGGTGTATTCCGATAGGGGATCGAAAAATCCATTATTTTTGCGATATCTCTTACCGTTTTCGAGATAATCGACATTTTCCGATTTTAGTCTTTTTGGCTCTCAAAATACACAAAATTTTTTAAGATTTTTTTTTTTTCAATTTAGGACATTCAGCACTTGTTTTTTATATTTGGAAGCATAGATTTACCGGGTGTATTCCGATAGGGGATCGAAAATTCCATTATTTTTGCGATATCTCTTACCGTTTTCGAGATAATCGACCTTTTCCGATTTTAGTCTTTTTGGCACTCAAAATACACAAAATTTGCATAGATTTACCGGGTGTATTCCGATAGGGGATCGAAAAATCCATTATTTTTGCGATATCTCTTACCGTTTTCGAGATAATCGACATTTTCCGATTTTAGTCTTTTTGGCTCTCAAAATACACAAAATTTTTTAAGATTTTTTTTTTTTCAATTTAGGACATTCAGCACTTGTTTTTTATATTTGGAAGCATAGATTTACCGGGTGTATTCCGATTGGGGATCGAAAATTCCATTATTTTTGCGATATCTCTTACCGTTTTCGAGATAATCGACCTTTTCCGATTTTAGTCTTTTTGGCACTCAAAATACACAAAATTTGCATAGATTTACCGGGTGTATTCCGATAGGGGATCGAAAAATCCATTATTTTTGCGATATCTCTTACCGTTTTCGAGATAATCGACATTTTCCGATTTTAGTCTTTTTGGCTCTCAAACTACACAAAATTTTTTAAGATTTTTTTTTTTTCAATTTAGGACATTCAGCACTTGTTTTTTATATTTGGAAGCATAGATTTACCGGGTGTATTCCGATAGGGGATCGAAAATTCCATTATTTTTGCGATATCTCTTACCGTTTTCGAGATAATCGACCTTTTCCGATTTTAGTCTTTTTGGCACTCAAAATACACAAAATTTGCATAGATTTACCGGGTGTATTCCGATAGGGGATCGAAAATTCCATTATTTTTGCGATATCTCTTACCGTTTTCGAGATAATCGACATTTTCCGATTTTAGTCTTTTTGGCTCTCAAAATAGACAAAATTTTTTAAGATTTTTTTTTTTTCAATTTAGGACATTCAGCACTTGTTTTTTATATTTGGAAGCATAGATTTACCGGGAGTATTCCGATAGGGGATCGAAAATTCCATTATTTTTGCGATATCTCTTACCGTTTTCGAGATAATCGACCTTTTCCGATTTTAGTCTTTTTGGCACTCAAAATACACAAAATTTGCATAGATTTACCGGGTGTATTCCGATAGGGGATCGAAAAATCCATTATTTTTGCGATATCTCTTACCGTTTTCGAGATAATCGACATTTTCCGATTTTAGTCTTTTTGGCTCTCAAAATACACAAAATTTTTTAAGATTTTTTTTTTTTCAATTTAGGACATTCAGCACTTGTTTTTTATATTTGGAAGCATAGATTTACCGGGTGTATTCCGATAGGGGATCGAAAATTCCATTATTTTTGCGATATCTCTTACCGTTTTCGAGATAATCGACCTTTTCCGATTTTAGTCTTTTTGGCACTCAAAATACACAAAATTTGCATAGATTTACCGGGTGTATTCCGATAGGGGATCGAAAAATCCATTATTTTTGCGATATCTCTTACCGTTTTCGAGATAATCGACATTTTCCGATTTTAGTCTTTTTGGCTCTCAAAATACACAAAATTTTTTAAGATTTTTTTTTTTTCAATTTAGGACATTCAGCACTTGTTTTTTATATTTGGAAGCATAGATTTACCGGGTGTATTCCGATAGGGGATCGAAAATTCCATTATTTTTGCGATATCTCTTACCGTTTTCGAGATAATCGACCTTTTCCGATTTTAGTCTTTTTGGCACTCAAAATACACAAAATTTGCATAGATTTACCGGGTGTATTCCGATAGGGGATCGAAAAATCCATTATTTTTGCGATAACTCTTACCGTTTTCGAGATAATCGACATTTTCCGATTTTAGTCTTTTTGGCTCTCAAAATACACAAAATTTTTTAAGATTTTTTTTTTTTCAATTTAGGACATTCAGCACTTGTTTTTTATATTTGGAAGCATAGATTTACCGGGTGTATTCCGATAGGGGATCGAAAATTCCATTATTTTTGCGATATCTCTTACCGTTTTCGAGATAATCGACCTTTTCCGATTTTAGTCTTTTTGGCTCTCAAAATACACAAAATTTTTTAAGATTTTTTTTTTTTCAATTTAGGACATTCAGCACTTGTTTTTTATATTTGGAAGCATAGATTTACCGGGTGTATTCCGATAGGGGATCGAAAATTCCATTATTTTTGCGATATCTCTTACCGTTTTCGAGATAATCGACCTTTTCCGATTTTAGTCTTTTTGGCACTCAAAATACACAAAATTTGCATAGATTTACCGGGTGTATTCCGATAGGGGATCGAAAAATCCATTATTTTTGCGATATCTCTTACCGTTTTCGAGATAATCGACATTTTCCGATTTTAGTCTTTTTGGCTCTCAAAATACACAAAATTTTTTAAGATTTTTTTTTTTTCAATTTAGGACATTCAGCACTTGTTTTTTATATTTGGAAGCATAGATTTACCGGGTGTATTCCGATAGGGGATCGAAAATTCCATTATTTTTGCGATATCTCTTACCGTTTTCGAGATAATCGACCTTTTCCGATTTTAGTCTTTTTGGCACTCAAAATACACAAAATTTGCATAGATTTACCGGGTGTATTCCGATAGGGGATCGAAAAATCCATTATTTTTGCGATATCTCTTACCGTTTTCGAGATAATCGACATTTTCCGATTTTAGTCTTTTTGGCTCTCAAAATACACAAAATTTTTTAAGATTTTTTTTTTTTCAATTTAGGACATTCAGCACTTGTTTTTTATATTTGGAAGCATAGATTTACCGGGTGTATTCCGATAGGGGATCGAAAATTCCATTATTTTTGCGATATCTCTTACCGTTTTCGAGATAATCGACCTTTTCCGATTTTAGTCTTTTTGGCACTCAAAATACACAAAATTTGCATAGATTTACCGGGTGTATTCCGATAGGGGATCGAAAAATCCATTATTTTTGCGATATCTCTTACCGTTTTCGAGATAATCGACATTTTCCGATTTTAGTCTTTTTGGCTCTCAAAATACACAAAATTTTTTAAGATTTTTTTTTTTTCAATTTAGGACATTCAGCACTTGTTTTTTATATTTGGAAGCATAGATTTACCGGGTGTATTCCGATAGGGGATCGAAAATTCCATTATTTTTGCGATATCTCTTACCGTTTTCGAGATAATCGACCTTTTCCGATTTTAGTCTTTTTGGCACTCAAAATACACAAAATTTGCATAGTTTTACCGGGTGTATTCCGATAGGGGATCGAAAAATCCATTATTTTTGCGATATCTCTTACCGTTTTCGAGATAATCGACATTTTCCGATTTTAGTCTTTTTGGCTCTCAAAATACACAAAATTTTTTAAGATTTTTTTTTTTTTCAATTTAGGACATTCAGCACTTGTTTTTTATATTTGGAAGCATAGATTTACCGGGTGTATTCCGATAGGGGATCGAAAATTCCATTATTTTTGCGATATCTCTTACCGTTTTCGAGATAATCGACCTTTTCCGATTTTAGTCTTTTTGGCACTCAAAATACACAAAATTTGCATAGATTTACCGGGTGTATTCCGATAGGGGATCGAAAAATCCATTATTTTTGCGATATCTCTTACCGTTTTCGAGATAATCGACATTTTCCGATTTTAGTCTTTTTGGCTCTCAAAATACACAAAATTTTTTAAGATTTTTTTTTTTTCAATTTAGGACATTCAGCACTTGTTTTTTATATTTGGAAGCATAGATTTACCGGGTGTATTCCGATAGGGGATCGAAAATTCCATTATTTTTGCGATATCTCTTACCGTTTTCGAGATAATCGACCTTTTCCGATTTTAGTCTTTTTGGCACTCAAAATACACAAAATTTGCATAGATTTACCGGGTGTATTCCGATAGGGGATCGAAAAATCCATTATTTTTGCGATATCTCTTACCGTTTTCGAGATAATCGACATTTTCCGATTTTAGTCTTTTTGGCTCTCAAAATACACAAAATTTTTTAAGATTTTTTTTTTTTTCAATTTAGGACATTCAGCACTTGTTTTTTATATTTGGAAGCATAGATTTACCGGGTGTATTCCGATAGGGGATCGAAAATTCCATTATTTTTGCGATATCTCTTACCGTTTTCGAGATAATCGACCTTTTCCGATTTTAGTCTTTTTGGCACTCAAAATACACAAAATTTGCATAGATTTACCGGGTGTATTCCGATAGGGGATCGAAAAATCCATTATTTTTGCGATATCTCTTACCGTTTTCGAGATAATCGACATTTTCCGATTTTAGTCTTTTTGGCTCTCAAAATACACAAAATTTTTTAAGATTTTTTTTTTTTTCAATTTAGGACATTCAGCACTTGTTTTTTATATTTGGAAGCATAGATTTACCGGGTGTATTCCGATAGGGGATCGAAAATTCCATTATTTTTGCGATATCTCTTACCGTTTTCGAGATAATCGACCTTTTCCGATTTTAGTCTTTTTGGCACTCAAAATACACAAAATTTGCATAGATTTACCGGGTGTATTCCGATAGGGGATCGAAAAATCCATTATTTTTGCGATATCTCTTACCGTTTTCGAGATAATCGACATTTTCCGATTTTAGTCTTTTTGGCTCTCAAAATACACAAAATTTTTTAAGATTTTTTTTTTTTTCAATTTAGGACATTCAGCACTTGTTTTTTATATTTGGAAGCATAGATTTACCGGGTGTATTCCGATAGGGGATCGAAAATTCCATTATTTTTGCGATATCTCTTACCGTTTTCGAGATAATCGACCTTTTCCGATTTTAGTCTTTTTGGCACTCAAAATACACAAAATTTGCATAGATTTACCGGGTGTATTCCGATAGGGGATCGAAAAATCCATTATTTTTGCGATATCTCTTACCGTTTTCGAGATAATCGACATTTTCCGATTTTAGTCTTTTTGGCTCTCAAAATACACAAAATTTTTTAAGATTTTTTTTTTTTTCAATTTAGGACATTCAGCACTTGTTTTTTATATTTGGAAGCATAGATTTACCGGGTGTATTCCGATAGGGGATCGAAAATTCCATTATTTTTGCGATATCTCTTACCGTTTTCGAGATAATCGACCTTTTCCGATTTTAGTCTTTTTGGCACTCAAAATACACAAAATTTGCATAGATTTACCGGGTGTATTCCGATAGGGGATCGAAAAATCCATTATTTTTGCGATATCTCTTACCGTTTTCGAGATAATCGACATTTTCCGATTTTAGTCTTTTTGGCTCTCAAAATACACAAAATTTTTTAAGATTTTTTTTTTTTTCAATTTAGGACATTCAGCACTTGTTTTTTATATTTGGAAGCATAGATTTACCGGGTGTATTCCGATAGGGGATCGAAAATTCCATTATTTTTGCGATATCTCTTACCGTTTTCGAGATAATCGACCTTTTCCGATTTTAGTCTTTTTGGCACTCAAAATACACAAAATTTGCATAGATTTACCGGGTGTATTCCGATAGGGGATCGAAAAATCCATTATTTTTGCGATATCTCTTACCGTTTTCGAGATAATCGACATTTTCCGATTTTAGTCTTTTTGGCTCTCAAAATACACAAAATTTTTTAAGATTTTTTTTTTTTCAATTTAGGACATTCAGCACTTGTTTTTTATATTTGGAAGCATAGATTTACCGGGTGTATTCCGATAGGGGATCGAAAATTCCATTATTTTTGCGATATCTCTTACCGTTTTCGAGATAATCGACCTTTTCCGATTTTAGTCTTTTTGGCACTCAAAATACACAAAATTTGCATAGATTTACCGGGTGTATTCCGATAGGGGATCGAAAAATCCATTATTTTTGCGATATCTCTTACCGTTTTCGAGATAATCGACATTTTCCGATTTTAGTCTTTTTGGCTCTCAAAATACACAAAATTTTTAAGATTTTTTTTTTTTCAATTTAGGACATTCAGCACTTGTTTTTTTATATTTGGAAGCATAGATTTACCGGGTGTATTCCGATAGGGGATCGAAAATTCCATTATTTTTGCGATATCTCTTACCGTTTTCGAGATAATCGACCTTTTCCGATTTTAGTCTTTTTGGCACTCAAAATACACAAAATTTGCATAGATTTACCGGGTGTATTCCGATAGGGGATCGAAAAATCCATTATTTTTGCGATATCTCTTACCGTTTTCGAGATAATCGACATTTTCCGATTTTAGTCTTTTTGGCTCTCAAAATACACAAAATTTTTTAAGATTTTTTTTTTTTCAATTTAGGACATTCAGCACTTGTTTTTTATATTTGGAAGCATAGATTTACCGGGTGTATTCCGATAGGGGATCGAAAATTCCATTATTTTTGCGATATCTCTTACCGTTTTCGAGATAATCGACCTTTTCCGATTTTAGTCTTTTTGGCACTCAAAATACACAAAATTTGCATAGATTTACCGGGTGTATTCCGATAGGGGATCGAAAAATCCATTATTTTTGCGATATCTCTTACCGTTTTCGAGATAATCGACATTTTCCGATTTTAGTCTTTTTGGCTCTCAAAATACACAAAATTTTTTAAGATTTTTTTTTTTTTCAATTTAGGACATTCAGCACTTGTTTTTTATATTTGGAAGCATAGATTTACCGGGTGTATTCCGATAGGGGATCGAAAATTCCATTATTTTTGCGATATCTCTTACCGTTTTCGAGATAATCGACCTTTTCCGATTTTAGTCTTTTTGGCACTCAAAATACACAAAATTTGCATAGATTTACCGGGTGTATTCCGATAGGGGATCGAAAAATCCATTATTTTTGCGATATCTCTTACCGTTTTCGAGATAATCGACATTTTCCGATTTTAGTCTTTTTGGCTCTCAAAATACACAACATTTTTTAAGATTTTTTTTTTTTTCAATTTAGGACATTCAGCACTTGTTTTTTATATTTGGAAGCATAGATTTACCGGGTGTATTCCGATAGGGGATGAAAATTCCATTATTTTTGCGATATCTCTTACCGTTTTCGAGATAATCGACCTTTTCCGATTTTAGTCTTTTTGGCACTCAAAATACACAAAATTTGCATAGTTTTACCAGGTGTATTGCGATAGGGGATCGAAAAATCCATTATTTTTGCGATATCTCTTACCGTTTTCGAGATAATCGACATTTTCCGATTTTAGTCTTTTTGGCTCTCAAAATACACAAAATTTTTTAAGCTTTTTTTTTTTTTCAATTTAGGACATTCAGCACTTGTTTTTTATATTTGGAAGCATAGATTTACCGGGTGTATTCCGATAGGGGATCGAAAATTCCATTATTTTTGCGATATCTCTTACCGTTTTCGAGATAATCGACCTTTTCCGATTTTAGTCTTTTTGGCACTCAAAATACACAAAATTTGCATAGATTTACCGGGTGTATTCCGATAGGGGATCGAAAAATCCATTATTTTTGCGATATCTCTTACCGTTTTCGAGATAATCGACATTTTCCGATTTTAGTCTTTTTGGCTCTCAAAATACACAAAATTTTTTAAGATTTTTTTTTTTTTCAATTTAGGACATTCAGCACTTGTTTTTTATATTTGGAAGCATAGATTTACCGGGTGTATTCCGATAGGGGATCGAAAATTCCATTATTTTTGCGATATCTCTTACCGTTTTCGAGATAATCGACCTTTTCCGATTTTAGTCTTTTTGGCACTCAAAATACACAAAATTTGCATAGATTTACCGGGTGTATTCCGATAGGGGATCGAAAAATCCATTATTTTTGCGATATCTCTTACCGTTTTCGAGATAATCGACATTTTCCGATTTTAGTCTTTTTGGCTCTCAAAATACACAAAATTTTTTAAGATTTTTTTTTTTTTCAATTTAGGACATTCAGCACTTGTTTTTTATATTTGGAAGCATAGATTTACCGGGTGTATTCCGATAGGGGATCGAAAATTCCATTATTTTTGCGATATCTCTTACCGTTTTCGAGATAATCGACCTTTTCCGATTTTAGTCTTTTTGGCACTCAAAATACACAAAATTTGCATAGATTTACCGGGTGTATTCCGATAGGGGAACGAAAAATCCATTATTTTTGCGATATCTCTTACCGTTTTCGAGATAATCGACATTTTCCGATTTTAGTCTTTTTGGCTCTCAAAATACACAAAATTTTTTAAGATTTTTTTTTTTTTCAATTTAGGACATTCAGCACTTGTTTTTTATATTTGGAAGCATAGATTTACCGGGTGTATTCCGATAGGGGATCGAAAATTCCATTATTTTTGCGATATCTCTTACCGTTTTCGAGATAATCGACCTTTTCCGATTTTAGTCTTTTTGGCACTCAAAATACACAAAATTTGCATAGATTTACCGGGTGTATTCCGATAGGGGATCGAAAAATCCATTATTTTTGCGATATCTCTTACCGTTTTCGAGATAATCGACATTTTCCGATTTTAGTCTTTTTGGCTCTCAAAATACACAAAATTTTTTAAGATTTTTTTTTTTTTCAATTTAGGACATTCAGCACTTGTTTTTTATATTTGGAAGCATAGATTTACCGGGTGTATTCCGATAGGGGATCGAAAATTCCATTATTTTTGCGATATCTCTTACCGTTTTCGAGATAATCGACCTTTTCCGATTTTAGTCTTTTTGGCACTCAAAATACACAAAATTTGCATAGATTTACCGGGTGTATTCCGATAGGGGATCGAAAAATCCATTATTTTTGCGATATCTCTTACCGTTTTCGAGATAATCGACATTTTCCGATTTTAGTCTTTTTGGCTCTCAAAATACACAAAATTTTTTAAGATTTTTTTTTTTTTCAATTTAGGACATTCAGCACTTGTTTTTTATATTTGGAAGCATAGATTTACCGGGTGTATTCCGATAGGGGATCGAAAATTCCATTATTTTTGCGATATCTCTTACCGTTTTCGAGATAATCGACCTTTTCCGATTTTAGTCTTTTTGGCACTCAAAATACACAAAATTTGCATAGATTTATCGGGTGTATTCCGATAGGGGATCGAAAAATCCATTATTTTTGCGATATCTCTTACCGTTTTCGAGATAATCGACATTTTCCGATTTTAGTCTTTTTGGCTCTCAAAATACACAAAATTTTTTAAGATTTTTTTTTTTTTCAATTTAGGACATTCAGCACTTGTTTTTTATATTTGGAAGCTTAGATTTACCGGGTGTATTCCGATAGGGGATCGAAAATTCCATTATTTTTGCGATATCTCTTACCGTTTTCGAGATAATCGACCTTTTCCGATTTTAGTCTTTTTGGCACTCAAAATACACAAAATTTGCATAGATTTACCGGGTGTATTCCGATAGGGGATCGAAAAATCCATTATTTTTGCGATATCTCTTACCGTTTTCGAGATAATCGACATTTTCCGATTTTAGTCTTTTTGGCTCTCAAAATACACAAAATTTTTTAAGATTTTTTTTTTTTTCAATTTAGGACATTCAGCACTTGTTTTTTATATTTGGAAGCATAGATTTACCGGGTGTATTCCGATAGGGGATCGAAAATTCCATTATTTTTGCGATATCTCTTACCGTTTTCGAGATAATCGACCTTTTCCGATTTTAGTCTTTTTGGCACTCAAAATACACAAAATTTGCATAGATTTACCGGGTGTATTCCGATAGGGGATCGAAAAATCCATTATTTTTGCGATATCTCTTACCGTTTTCGAGATAATCGACATTTTCCGATTTTAGTCTTTTTGGCTCTCAAAATACACAAAATTTTTTAAGATTTTTTTTTTTTTCAATTTAGGACATTCAGCACTTGTTTTTTATATTTGGAAGCATAGATTTACCGGGTGTATTCCGATAGGGGATCGAAAATTCCATTATTTTTGCGATATCTCTTACCGTTTTCGAGATAATCGACCTTTTCCGATTTTAGTCTTTTTGGCACTCAAAATACACAAAATTTGCATAGATTTACCGGGTGTATTCCGATAGGGGATCGAAAAATCCATTATTTTTGCGATATCTCTTACCGTTTTCGAGATAATCGACATTTTCCGATTTTAGTCTTTTTGGCTCTCAAAATACACAAAATTTTTTAAGATTTTTTTTTTTTTCAATTTAGGACATTCAGCACTTGTTTTTTATATTTGGAAGCATAGATTTACCGGGTGTATTCCGATAGGGGATCGAAAATTCCATTATTTTTGCGATATCTCTTACCGTTTTCGAGATAATCGACCTTTTCCGATTTTAGTCTTTTTGGCACTCAAAATACACAAAATTTGCATAGATTTACCGGGTGTATTCCGATAGGGGATCGAAAAATCCATTATTTTTGCGATATCTCTTACCGTTTTCGAGATAATCGACATTTTCCGATTTTAGTCTTTTTGGCTCTCAAAATACACAAAATTTTTTAAGATTTTTTTTTTTTTCAATTTAGGACATTCAGCACTTGTTTTTTATATTTGGAAGCATAGATTTACCGGGTGTATTCCGATAGGGGATCGAAAATTCCATTATTTTTGCGATATCTCTTACCGTTTTCGAGATAATCGACCTTTTCCGATTTTAGTCTTTTTGGCACTCAAAATACACAAAATTTGCATAGATTTACCGGGTGTATTCCGATAGGGGATCGAAAAATCCATTATTTTTGCGATATCTCTTACCGTTTTCGAGATAATCGACATTTTCCGATTTTAGTCTTTTTGGCTCTCAAAATACACAAAATTTTTTAAGATTTTTTTTTTTTTCAATTTAGGACATTCAGCACTTGTTTTTTATATTTGGAAGCATAGATTTACCGGGTGTATTCCGATAGGGGATCGAAAATTCCATTATTTTTGCGATATCTCTTACCGTTTTCGAGATAATCGACCTTTTCCGATTTTAGTCTTTTTGGCACTCAAAATACACAAAATTTGCATAGATTTACCGGGTGTATTCCGATAGGGGATCGAAAAATCCATTATTTTTGCGATATCTCTTACCGTTTTCGAGATAATCGACATTTTCCGATTTTAGTCTTTTTGGCTCTCAAAATACACAAAATTTTTTAAGATTTTTTTTTTTTTCAATTTAGGACATTCAGCACTTGTTTTTTATATTTGGAAGCATAGATTTACCGGGTGTATTCCGATAGGGGATCGAAAATTCCATTATTTTTGCGATATCTCTTACCGTTTTCGAGATAATCGACCTTTTCCGATTTTAGTCTTTTTGGCACTCAAAATACACAAAATTTGCATAGATTTACCGGGTGTATTCCGATAGGGGATCGAAAAATCCATTATTTTTGCGATATCTCTTACCGTTTTCGAGATAATCGACATTTTCCGATTTTAGTCTTTTTGGCTCTCAAAATACACAAAATTTTTTAAGATTTTTTTTTTTTTCAATTTAGGACATTCAGCACTTGTTTTTTATATTTGGAAGCATAGATTTACCGGGTGTATTCCGATAGGGGATCGAAAATTCCATTATTTTTGCGATATCTCTTACCGTTTTCGAGATAATCGACCTTTTCCGATTTTAGTCTTTTTGGCACTCAAAATACACAAAATTTGCATAGATTTACCGGGTGTATTCCGATAGGGGATCGAAAAATCCATTATTTTTGCGATATCTCTTACCGTTTTCGAGATAATCGACATTTTCCGATTTTAGTCTTTTTGGCTCTCAAAATACACAAAATTTTTTAAGATTTTTTTTTTTTTCAATTTAGGACATTCAGCACTTGTTTTTTATATTTGGAAGCATAGATTTACCGGGTGTATTCCGATAGGGGATCGAAAATTCCATTATTTTTGCGATATCTCTTACCGTTTTCGAGATAATCGACCTTTTCCGATTTTAGTCTTTTTGGCACTCAAAATACACAAAATTTGCATAGATTTACCGGGTGTATTCCGATAGGGGATCGAAAAATCCATTATTTTTGCGATATCTCTTACCGTTTTCGAGATAATCGACATTTTCCGATTTTAGTCTTTTTGGCTCTCAAAATACACAAAATTTTTTAAGATTTTTTTTTTTTTCAATTTAGGACATTCAGCACTTGTTTTTTATATTTGGAAGCATAGATTTACCGGGTGTATTCCGATAGGGGATCGAAAATTCCATTATTTTTGCGATATCTCTTACCGTTTTCGAGATAATCGACCTTTTCCGATTTTAGTCTTTTTGGCACTCAAAATACACAAAATTTGCATAGATTTACCGGGTGTATTCCGATAGGGGATCGAAAAATCCATTATTTTTGCGATATCTCTTACCGTTTTCGAGATAATCGACATTTTCCGATTTTAGTCTTTTTGGCTCTCAAAATACACAAAATTTTTTAAGATTTTTTTTTTTTTCAATTTAGGACATTCAGCACTTGTTTTTTATATTTGGAAGCATAGATTTACCGGGTGTATTCCGATAGGGGATCGAAAATTCCATTATTTTTGCGATATCTCTTACCGTTTTCGAGATAATCGACCTTTTCCGATTTTAGTCTTTTTGGCACTCAAAATACACAAAATTTGCATAGATTTACCGGGTGTATTCCGATAGGGGATCGAAAAATCCATTATTTTTGCGATATCTCTTACCGTTTTCGAGATAATCGACATTTTCCGATTTTAGTCTTTTTGGCTCTCAAAATACACAAAATTTTTTAAGATTTTTTTTTTTTTCAATTTAGGACATTCAGCACTTGTTTTTTATATTTGGAAGCATAGATTTACCGGGTGTATTCCGATAGGGGATCGAAAATTCCATTATTTTTGCGATATCTCTTACCGTTTTCGAGATAATCGACCTTTTCCGATTTTAGTCTTTTTGGCACTCAAAATACACAAAATTTGCATAGATTTACCGGGTGTATTCCGATAGGGGATCGAAAAATCCATTATTTTTGCGATATCTCTTACCGTTTTCGAGATAATCGACATTTTCCGATTTTAGTCTTTTTGGCTCTCAAAATACACAAAATTTTTTAAGATTTTTTTTTTTTTCAATTTAGGACATTCAGCACTTGTTTTTTATATTTGGAAGCATAGATTTACCGGGTGTATTCCGATAGGGGATCGAAAATTCCATTATTTTTGCGATATCTCTTACCGTTTTCGAGATAATCGACCTTTTCCGATTTTAGTCTTTTTGGCACTCAAAATACACAAAATTTGCATAGATTTACCGGGTGTATTCCGATAGGGGATCGAAAAATCCATTATTTTTGCGATATCTCTTACCGTTTTCGAGATAATCGACATTTTCCGATTTTAGTCTTTTTGGCTCTCAAAATACACAAAATTTTTTAAGATTTTTTTTTTTTCAATTTAGGACATTCAGCACTTGTTTTTTATATTTGGAAGCATAGATTTACCGGGTGTATTCCGATAGGGGATCGAAAATTCCATTATTTTTGCGATATCTCTTACCGTTTTCGAGATAATCGACATTTTCCGATTTTAGTCTTTTTGGCTCTCAAAATACACAAAATTTTTTAAGATTTTTTTTTTTTTCAATTTAGGACATTCAGCACTTGTTTTTTATATTTGGAAGCATAGATTTACCGGGTGTATTCCGATAGGGGATCGAAAATTCCATTATTTTTGCGATATCTCTTACCGTTTTCGAGATAATCGACCTTTTCCGATTTTAGTCTTTTTGGCACTCAAAATACACAAAATTTGCATAGATTTACCGGGTGTATTCCGATAGGGGATCGAAAAATCCATTATTTTTGCGATATCTCTTACCGTTTTCGAGATAATCGACATTTTCCGATTTTAGTCTTTTTGGCACTCAAAATACACAAAATTTGCATAGATTTACCGGGTGTATTCCGATAGGGGATCGAAAAATCCATTATTTTTGCGATATCTCTTACCGTTTTCGAGATAATCGACATTTTCCGATTTTAGTCTTTTTGGCTCTCAAAATACACAAAATTTTTTAAGATTTTTTTTTTTTTCAATTTAGGACATTCAGCACTTGTTTTTTATATTTGGAAGCATAGATTTACCGGGTGTATTCCGATAGGGGATCGAAAATTCCATTATTTTTGCGATATCTCTTACCGTTTTCGAGATAATCGACCTTTTCCGATTTTAGTCTTTTTGGCACTCAAAATACACAAAATTTGCATAGTTTTACCGGGTGTATTCCGATAGGGGATCGAAAAATCCATTATTTTTGCGATATCTCTTACCGTTTTCGAGATAATCGACATTTTCCGATTTTAGTCTTTTTGGCTCTCAAAATACACAAAATTTTTTAAGATTTTTTTTTTTTTCAATTTAGGACATTCAGCACTTGTTTTTTATATTTGGAAGCATAGATTTACCGGGTGTATTCCGATAGGGGATCGAAAATTCCATTATTTTTGCGATATCTCTTACCGTTTTCGAGATAATCGACCTTTTCCGATTTTAGTCTTTTTGGCACTCAAAATACACAAAATTTGCATAGATTTACCGGGTGTATTCCGATAGGGGATCGAAAAATCCATTATTTTTGCGATATCTCTTACCGTTTTCGAGATAATCGACATTTTCCGATTTTAGTCTTTTTGGCTCTCAAAATACACAAAATTTTTTAAGATTTTTTTTTTTTTCAATTTAGGACATTCAGCACTTGTTTTTTATATTTGGAAGCATAGATTTACCGGGTGTATTCCGATAGGGGATCGAAAATTCCATTATTTTTGCGATATCTCTTACCGTTTTCGAGATAATCGACCTTTTCCGATTTTAGTCTTTTTGGCACTCAAAATACACAAAATTTGCATAGATTTACCGGGTGTATTCCGATAGGGGATCGAAAAATCCATTATTTTTGCGATATCTCTTACCGTTTTCGAGATAATCGACATTTTCCGATTTTAGTCTTTTTGGCTCTCAAAATACACAAAATTTTTTAAGATTTTTTTTTTTTTCAATTTAGGACATTCAGCACTTGTTTTTTATATTTGGAAGCATAGATTTACCGGGTGTATTCCGATAGGGGATCGAAAATTCCATTATTTTTGCGATATCTCTTACCGTTTTCGAGATAATCGACCTTTTCCGATTTTAGTCTTTTTGGCACTCAAAATACACAAAATTTGCATAGATTTACCGGGTGTATTCCGATAGGGGAACGAAAAATCCATTATTTTTGCGATATCTCTTACCGTTTTCGAGATAATCGACATTTTCCGATTTTAGTCTTTTTGGCTCTCAAAATACACAAAATTTTTTAAGATTTTTTTTTTTTTCAATTTAGGACATTCAGCACTTGTTTTTTATATTTGGAAGCATAGATTTACCGGGTGTATTCCGATAGGGGATCGAAAATTCCATTATTTTTGCGATATCTCTTACCGTTTTCGAGATAATCGACCTTTTCCGATTTTAGTCTTTTTGGCACTCAAAATACACAAAATTTGCATAGATTTACCGGGTGTATTCCGATAGGGGATCGAAAAATCCATTATTTTTGCGATATCTCTTACCGTTTTCGAGATAATCGACATTTTCCGATTTTAGTCTTTTTGGCTCTCAAAATACACAAAATTTTTTAAGATTTTTTTTTTTTTCAATTTAGGACATTCAGCACTTGTTTTTTATATTTGGAAGCATAGATTTACCGGGTGTATTCCGATAGGGGATCGAAAATTCCATTATTTTTGCGATATCTCTTACCGTTTTCGAGATAATCGACCTTTTCCGATTTTAGTCTTTTTGGCACTCAAAATACACAAAATTTGCATAGATTTACCGGGTGTATTCCGATAGGGGATCGAAAAATCCATTATTTTTGCGATATCTCTTACCGTTTTCGAGATAATCGACATTTTCCGATTTTAGTCTTTTTGGCTCTCAAAATACACAAAATTTTTTAAGATTTTTTTTTTTTTCAATTTAGGACATTCAGCACTTGTTTTTTATATTTGGAAGCATAGATTTACCGGGTGTATTCCGATAGGGGATCGAAAATTCCATTATTTTTGCGATATCTCTTACCGTTTTCGAGATAATCGACCTTTTCCGATTTTAGTCTTTTTGGCACTCAAAATACACAAAATTTGCATAGATTTACCGGGTGTATTCCGATAGGGGATCGAAAAATCCATTATTTTTGCGATATCTCTTACCGTTTTCGAGATAATCGACATTTTCCGATTTTAGTCTTTTTGGCTCTCAAAATACACAAAATTTTTTAAGATTTTTTTTTTTTTCAATTTAGGACATTCAGCACTTGTTTTTTATATTTGGAAGCATAGATTTACCGGGTGTATTCCGATAGGGGATCGAAAATTCCATTATTTTTGCGATATCTCTTACCGTTTTCGAGATAATCGACCTTTTCCGATTTTAGTCTTTTTGGCACTCAAAATACACAAAATTTGCATAGATTTACCGGGTGTATTCCGATAGGGGATCGAAAAATCCATTATTTTTGCGATATCTCTTACCGTTTTCGAGATAATCGACATTTTCCGATTTTAGTCTTTTTGGCTCTCAAAATACACAAAATTTTTTAAGATTTTTTTTTTTTTCAATTTAGGACATTCAGCACTTGTTTTTTATATTTGGAAGCATAGATTTACCGGGTGTATTCCGATAGGGGATCGAAAATTCCATTATTTTTGCGATATCTCTTACCGTTTTCGAGATAATCGACCTTTTCCGATTTTAGTCTTTTTGGCACTCAAAATACACAAAATTTGCATAGATTTACCGGGTGTATTCCGATAGGGGATCGAAAAATCCATTATTTTTGCGATATCTCTTACCGTTTTCGAGATAATCGACATTTTCCGATTTTAGTCTTTTTGGCTCTCAAAATACACAAAATTTTTTAAGATTTTTTTTTTTTTCAATTTAGGACATTCAGCACTTGTTTTTTTATATTTGGAAGCATAGATTTACCGGGTGTATTCCGATAGGGGATCGAAAATTCCATTATTTTTGCGATATCTCTTACCGTTTTCGAGATAATCGACCTTTTCCGATTTTAGTCTTTTTGGCACTCAAAATACACAAAAGGGTCTGACCGGTTAAGCATGTTAAAAATGCCTTTTTTGAATTTGATGGTGGGAATTTTTTTACAAAGTATGTTATGTAAAAAGACAGTGTTGTGCAAAATTTCAGTTTTCTAATTTAATTCCTGTGGACTTTAGGGGGAAAAAACCACTTTTTTACATTTCTTAATTTTTTTGGTACTAAAAGATATCCGAAAAATTTCAAAAAATTCAGAAAAATCAAAAATCATATAAGAAATATGAAGACAATTTTTTGGAATTCCTTCACTATTAAATTCCACGAAATAAGAATTGATCAAGTTTTAAAAAAATTATTTGACCATGTTAGAATTTTCGTACTATTCTAAAAAAAAATTGACATAATTCTGCTTTAAAATACCTACAATTTAAAAAAAAAATCATCTCGAAATTCCGCCGACAACACCATCAAAAATGCAAAATTCAATTCAAAGTTGTGACGTCGCGTCGCACTACACTGTCGTCGAGTCGATTACACTGCAAGCTATCAGAATCCTATAATTTATCGCAATTTCTTCAATAACTTCAATTATGCCTGCTTTTCAACGTGGTTTTATGATTTGAAACGGCATCTTGTTATTTCTAGATGATTTCATCGATGACAAAAAAATATCCGCATTAACCGGGCTAATACCGGGTCCTTTTAACAGGACACCTCACAAAGTACCTAATAACTTCTTTATTTGCAATTTTTTGGCAGATGGCGTGTATAATAATAGTATTTTATTGATTTAATTGATTCAATAAAAGATTAAAATTCAAGAAAATTTTTATTTAAACTTAAAACTAACTAAACTTATAAATAAAATTATTTATTTAAGTTAATAATATGTACAATAAAATGAAATTAAAAAGAAAATGTCATTGCATAGATTTTTATAATAATTAAGTAAATTAATAAAATAATAAATTAAATAAAAATACACATTAATCTTCTTCATTGTCACTGTTAATTACTGCATTTACTTCTTCCATATCGAAAAGTGCTGTGAGAATCGCGGCTGGTCTTATAATCCTGGATAAATATCGAGCATTTGCCAAATAATAAATCACTGCTGCGATGTGCGAGCAGCATCCGGCAGTGCGTCTACCGTTTGGACATTGGACAATCACAAACATAACGCCGGATTCCTGAAGGACCTTGTGAATTCCGAGTATAATCTATGTAGCATTTATACATATTATGTCTTGCTGTTCATATGTCGTGATCTCACGAGAATCTGAATGATTGAATTCGAATTTGGTAGCAATCCTTCGATATTATCGATTCTTTTAGATAAATCTTTTAATTTTTTGTTTTTAAAGATATTTGTCTCGATTTTGAGACGAAATAATGATGGGTCTTTTGATGGGTGTTTTGCACAATACAAAGTTTAAAAAACAAAACAAAACACAAAAATACACAAAAGATTCAAAACACTTGTAAGATAATCAACACAAAGAAAGAGAATGACGTACAACACCAGATGACCACGATAGTGGAAGGGAGGTTTTTCCTTTTTTCGTTTTTTGCTGTGATTATTACTTACTTGTGATTATAATAACAACAATCAGCATTTATTTATAATTTTTTCTTCTTTGATGATATACAACATATTTTTAATTTAAAACATATTTAATAAAAATATTATGTACTATAAATTAATTAAATGATTTGTGAAGAGATATTGGATTTCTATGAAGCACAAGAGAACTATAGTTTATTTATAAATCTTGGAAATCAGAAATAATGCAATACACTGAACCTACTATGTTCTTAAAAATAGCAGACAAAATTGAAGTTATTGAAGAAATTGCGATAAATTATAGGATTCTGATAGCTTGCAGTGTCGACTCGACGACAGTGTAGTGCGACGCGACGTCACAACTTTGAATTGAATTTTGCATTTTTGATGGTGTTGTCGGCGGAATTTCGAGATGATTTTTTTTTTAAATTGTAGGTATTTTAAAGCAGAATTATGTCAATTTTTTTTTAGAATAGTACGAAAATTCTAACATGGTCAAATAATTTTTTTAAAACTTGATCAATTCTTATTTCGTGGAATTTAATAGTGAAGGAATTCCAAAAAATTGACTTCATATTTCTTATATGATTTTTGATTTTTCTGAATTTTTTGAAATTTTTCGGATATCTTTTAGTACCAAAAAAATTAAGAAATGTAAAAAAGTGGTTTTTTCCCCCTAAAGTCCACAGGAATTAAATTAGAAAGCTGAAATTTTGCATAACACTGTCTTTTTACATAACATACTTTGTAAAAAATTCCCACCATCAAATTCAAAAAAGGCATTTTTAACATGCTTAACCGGTCAGACCCTTTGCATAGATTTACCGGGTGTATTCCGATAGGGGATCGAAAAATCCATTATTTTTGCGATATCTCTTACCGTTTTCGAGATAATCGACATTTTCCGATTTTAGTCTTTTTGGCTCTCAAAATACACAAAATTTTTTAAGATTTTTTTTTTTTTCAATTTAGGACATTCAGCACTTGTTTTTTATATTTGGAAGCATAGATTTACCGGGTGTATTCCGATAGGGGATCGAAAATTCCATTATTTTTGCGATATCTCTTACCGTTTTCGAGATAATCGACCTTTTCCGATTTTAGTCTTTTTGGCACTCAAAATACACAAAATTTGCATAGATTTACCGGGTGTATTCCGATAGGGGATCGAAAAATCCATTATTTTTGCGATATCTCTTACCGTTTTCGAGATAATCGACATTTTCCGATTTTAGTCTTTTTGGCTCTCAAAATACACAAAATTTTTTAAGATTTTTTTTTTTTTCAATTTAGGACATTCAGCACTTGTTTTTTATATTTGGAAGCATAGATTTACCGGGTGTATTCCGATAGGGGATCGAAAATTCCATTATTTTTGCGATATCTCTTACCGTTTTCGAGATAATCGACCTTTTCCGATTTTAGTCTTTTTGGCACTCAAAATACACAAAATTTGCATAGATTTACCGGGTGTATTCCGATAGGGGATCGAAAAATCCATTATTTTTGCGATATCTCTTACCGTTTTCGAGATAATCGACATTTTCCGATTTTAGTCTTTTTGGCTCTCAAAATACACAACATTTTTTAAGATTTTTTTTTTTTTCAATTTAGGACATTCAGCACTTGTTTTTTATATTTGGAAGCATAGATTTACCGGGTGTATTCCGATAGGGGATCGAAAATTCCATTATTTTTGCGATATCTCTTACCGTTTTCGAGATAATCGACCTTTTCCGATTTTAGTCTTTTTGGCACTCAAAATACACAAAATTTGCATAGATTTACCGGGTGTATTCCGATAGGGGATCGAAAAATCCATTATTTTTGCGATATCTCTTACCGTTTTCGAGATAATCGACATTTTCCGATTTTAGTCTTTTTGGCTCTCAAAATACACAAAATTTTTTAAGATTTTTTTTTTTTTCAATTTAGGACATTCAGCACTTGTTTTTTATATTTGGAAGCATAGATTTACCGGGTGTATTCCGATAGGGGATCGAAAATTCCATTATTTTTGCGATATCTCTTACCGTTTTCGAGATAATCGACCTTTTCCGATTTTAGTCTTTTTGGCACTCAAAATACACAAAATTTGCATAGATTTACCGGGTGTATTCCGATAGGGGATCGAAAAATCCATTATTTTTGCGATATCTCTTACCGTTTTCGAGATAATCGACATTTTCCGATTTTAGTCTTTTTGGCTCTCAAAATACACAAAATTTTTTAAGATTTTTTTTTTTTTCAATTTAGGACATTCAGCACTTGTTTTTTATATTTGGAAGCATAGATTTACCGGGTGTATTCCGATAGGGGATCGAAAATTCCATTATTTTTGCGATATCTCTTACCGTTTTCGAGATAATCGACCTTTTCCGATTTTAGTCTTTTTGGCACTCAAAATACACAAAATTTGCATAGATTTACCGGGTGTATTCCGATAGGGGATCGAAAAATCCATTATTTTTGCGATATCTCTTACCGTTTTCGAGATAATCGACATTTTCCGATTTTAGTCTTTTTGGCTCTCAAAATACACAAAATTTTTTAAGATTTTTTTTTTTTTCAATTTAGGACATTCAGCACTTGTTTTTTATATTTGGAAGCATAGATTTACCGGGTGTATTCCGATAGGGGATCGAAAATTCCATTATTTTTGCGATATCTCTTACCGTTTTCGAGATAATCGACCTTTTCCGATTTTAGTCTTTTTGGCACTCAAAATACACAAAATTTGCATAGATTTACCGGGTGTATTCCGATAGGGGATCGAAAAATCCATTATTTTTGCGATATCTCTTACCGTTTTCGAGATAATCGACATTTTCCGATTTTAGTCTTTTTGGCTCTCAAAATACACAAAATTTTTTAAGATTTTTTTTTTTTTCAATTTAGGACATTCAGCACTTGTTTTTTATATTTGGAAGCATAGATTTACCGGGTGTATTCCGATAGGGGATCGAAAATTCCATTATTTTTGCGATATCTCTTACCGTTTTCGAGATAATCGACCTTTTCCGATTTTAGTCTTTTTGGCACTCAAAATACACAAAATTTGCATAGATTTACCGGGTGTATTCCGATAGGGGATCGAAAAATCCATTATTTTTGCGATATCTCTTACCGTTTTCGAGATAATCGACATTTTCCGATTTTAGTCTTTTTGGCTCTCAAAATACACAAAATTTTTTAAGATTTTTTTTTTTTTCAATTTAGGACATTCAGCACTTGTTTTTTATATTTGGAAGCATAGATTTACCGGGTGTATTCCGATAGGGGATCGAAAATTCCATTATTTTTGCGATATCTCTTACCGTTTTCGAGATAATCGACCTTTTCCGATTTTAGTCTTTTTGGCACTCAAAATACACAAAATTTGCATAGATTTACCGGGTGTATTCCGATAGGGGATCGAAAAATCCATTATTTTTGCGATATCTCTTACCGTTTTCGAGATAATCGACATTTTCCGATTTTAGTCTTTTTGGCTCTCAAAATACACAAAATTTTTTAAGATTTTTTTTTTTTTCAATTTAGGACATTCAGCACTTGTTTTTTATATTTGGAAGCATAGATTTACCGGGTGTATTCCGATAGGGGATCGAAAATTCCATTATTTTTGCGATATCTCTTACCGTTTTCGAGATAATCGACCTTTTCCGATTTTAGTCTTTTTGGCACTCAAAATACACAAAATTTGCATAGATTTACCGGGTGTATTCCGATAGGGGATCGAAAAATCCATTATTTTTGCGATATCTCTTACCGTTTTCGAGATAATCGACATTTTCCGATTTTAGTCTTTTTGGCTCTCAAAATACACAAAATTTTTTAAGATTTTTTTTTTTTTCAATTTAGGACATTCAGCACTTGTTTTTTATATTTGGAAGCATAGATTTACCGGGTGTATTCCGATAGGGGATCGAAAATTCCATTATTTTTGCGATATCTCTTACCGTTTTCGAGATAATCGACCTTTTCCGATTTTAGTCTTTTTGGCACTCAAAATACACAAAATTTGCATAGATTTACCGGGTGTATTCCGATAGGGGATCGAAAAATCCATTATTTTTGCGATATCTCTTACCGTTTTCGAGATAATCGACATTTTCCGATTTTAGTCTTTTTGGCTCTCAAAATACACAAAATTTTTTAAGATTTTTTTTTTTTTCAATTTAGGACATTCAGCACTTGTTTTTTATATTTGGAAGCATAGATTTACCGGGTGTATTCCGATAGGGGATCGAAAATTCCATTATTTTTGCGATATCTCTTACCGTTTTCGAGATAATCGACCTTTTCCGATTTTAGTCTTTTTGGCACTCAAAATACACAAAATTTGCATAGATTTACCGGGTGTATTCCGATAGGGGATCGAAAAATCCATTATTTTTGCGATATCTCTTACCGTTTTCGAGATAATCGACATTTTCCGATTTTAGTCTTTTTGGCTCTCAAAATACACAAAATTTTTTAAGATTTTTTTTTTTTTCAATTTAGGACATTCAGCACTTGTTTTTTTATATTTGGAAGCATAGATTTACCGGGTGTATTCCGATAGGGGATCGAAAATTCCATTATTTTTGCGATATCTCTTACCGTTTTCGAGATAATCGACCTTTTCCGATTTTAGTCTTTTTGGCACTCAAAATACACAAAATTTGCATAGATTTACCGGGTGTATTCCGATAGGGGATCGAAAAATCCATTATTTTTGCGATATCTCTTACCGTTTTCGAGATAATCGACATTTTCCGATTTTAGTCTTTTTGGCTCTCAAAATACACAAAATTTTTTAAGATTTTTTTTTTTTTCAATTTAGGACATTCAGCACTTGTTTTTTATATTTGGAAGCATAGATTTACCGGGTGTATTCCGATAGGGGATCGAAAATTCCATTATTTTTGCGATATCTCTTACCGTTTTCGAGATAATCGACCTTTTCCGATTTTAGTCTTTTTGGCACTCAAAATACACAAAATTTGCATAGATTTACCGGGTGTATTCCGATAGGGGATCGAAAAATCCATTATTTTTGCGATATCTCTTACCGTTTTCGAGATAATCGACATTTTCCGATTTTAGTCTTTTTGGCTCTCAAAATACACAAAATTTTTTAAGATTTTTTTTTTTTTCAATTTAGGACATTCAGCACTTGTTTTTTATATTTGGAAGCATAGATTTACCGGGTGTATTCCGATAGGGGATCGAAAATTCCATTATTTTTGCGATATCTCTTACCGTTTTCGAGATAATCGACCTTTTCCGATTTTAGTCTTTTTGGCACTCAAAATACACAAAATTTGCATAGATTTACCGGGTGTATTCCGATAGGGGATCGAAAAATCCATTATTTTTGCGATATCTCTTACCGTTTTCGAGATAATCGACATTTTCCGATTTTAGTCTTTTTGGCTCTCAAAATACACAACATTTTTTAAGATTTTTTTTTTTTTCAATTTAGGACATTCAGCACTTGTTTTTTATATTTGGAAGCATAGATTTACCGGGTGTATTCCGATAGGGGATCGAAAATTCCATTATTTTTGCGATATCTCTTACCGTTTTCGAGATAATCGACCTTTTCCGATTTTAGTCTTTTTGGCACTCAAAATACACAAAATTTGCATAGATTTACCGGGTGTATTCCGATAGGGGATCGAAAAATCCATTATTTTTGCGATATCTCTTACCGTTTTCGAGATAATCGACATTTTCCGATTTTAGTCTTTTTGGCTCTCAAAATACACAAAATTTTTTAAGATTTTTTTTTTTTTCAATTTAGGACATTCAGCACTTGTTTTTTATATTTGGAAGCATAGATTTACCGGGTGTATTCCGATAGGGGATCGAAAATTCCATTATTTTTGCGATATCTCTTACCGTTTTCGAGATAATCGACCTTTTCCGATTTTAGTCTTTTTGGCACTCAAAATACACAAAATTTGCATAGATTTACCGGGTGTATTCCGATAGGGGATCGAAAAATCCATTATTTTTGCGATATCTCTTACCGTTTTCGAGATAATCGACATTTTCCGATTTTAGTCTTTTTGGCTCTCAAAATACACAAAATTTTTTAAGATTTTTTTTTTTTTCAATTTAGGACATTCAGCACTTGTTTTTTATATTTGGAAGCATAGATTTACCGGGTGTATTCCGATAGGGGATCGAAAATTCCATTATTTTTGCGATATCTCTTACCGTTTTCGAGATAATCGACCTTTTCCGATTTTAGTCTTTTTGGCACTCAAAATACACAAAATTTGCATAGATTTACCGGGTGTATTCCGATAGGGGATCGAAAAATCCATTATTTTTGCGATATCTCTTACCGTTTTCGAGATAATCGACATTTTCCGATTTTAGTCTTTTTGGCTCTCAAAATACACAAAATTTTTTAAGATTTTTTTTTTTTTCAATTTAGGACATTCAGCACTTGTTTTTTATATTTGGAAGCATAGATTTACCGGGTGTATTCCGATAGGGGATCGAAAATTCCATTATTTTTGCGATATCTCTTACCGTTTTCGAGATAATCGACCTTTTCCGATTTTAGTCTTTTTGGCACTCAAAATACACAAAATTTGCATAGATTTACCGGGTGTATTCCGATAGGGGATCGAAAAATCCATTATTTTTGCGATATCTCTTACCGTTTTCGAGATAATCGACATTTTCCGATTTTAGTCTTTTTGGCTCTCAAAATACACAAAAATTTTTAAGATTTTTTTTTTTTTCAATTTAGGACATTCAGCACTTGTTTTTTATATTTGGAAGCATAGATTTACCGGGTGTATTCCGATAGGGGATCGAAAATTCCATTATTTTTGCGATATCTCTTACCGTTTTCGAGATAATCGACCTTTTCCGATTTTAGTCTTTTTGGCACTCAAAATACACAAAATTTGCATAGATTTACCGGGTGTATTCCGATAGGGGATCGAAAAATCCATTATTTTTGCGATATCTCTTACCGTTTTCGAGATAATCGACATTTTCCGATTTTAGTCTTTTTGGCTCTGAAAATACACAAAATTTTTTAAGATTTTTTTTTTTTTCAATTTAGGACATTCAGCACTTGTTTTTTATATTTGGAAGCATAGATTTACCGGGTGTATTCCGATAGGGGATCGAAAATTCCATTATTTTTGCGATATCTCTTACCGTTTTCGAGATAATCGACCTTTTCCGATTTTAGTCTTTTTGGCACTCAAAATACACAAAATTTGCATAGATTTACCGGGTGTATTCCGATAGGGGATCGAAAAATCCATTATTTTTGCGATATCTCTTACCGTTTTCGAGATAATCGACATTTTCCGATTTTAGTCTTTTTGGCTCTCAAAATACACAAAATTTTTTAAGATTTTTTTTTTTTTTCAATTTAGGACATTCAGCACTTGTTTTTTATATTTGGAAGCATAGATTTACCGGGTGTATTCCGATAGGGGATCGAAAATTCCATTATTTTTGCGATATCTCTTACCGTTTTCGAGATAATCGACCTTTTCCGATTTTAGTCTTTTTGGCACTCAAAATACACAAAATTTGCATAGATTTACCGGGTGTATTGCGATAGGGGATCGAAAAATCCATTATTTTTGCGATATCTCTTACCGTTTTCGAGATAATCGACATTTTCCGATTTTAGTCTTTTTGGCTCTCAAAATACACAAAATTTTTTAAGATTTTTTTTTTTTTCAATTTAGGACATTCAGCACTTGTTTTTTATATTTGGAAGCATAGATTTACCGGGTGTATTCCGATAGGGGATCGAAAATTCCATTATTTTTGCGATATCTCTTACCGTTTTCGAGATAATCGACCTTTTCCGATTTTAGTCTTTTTGGCACTCAAAATACACAAAATTTGCATAGATTTACCGGGTGTATTCCGATAGGGGATCGAAAAATCCATTATTTTTGCGATATCTCTTACCGTTTTCGAGATAATCGACATTTTCCGATTTTAGTCTTTTTGGCACTCAAAATACACAAAATTTGCATAGATTTACCGGGTGTATTCCGATAGGGGATCGAAAAATCCATTATTTTTGCGATATCTCTTACCGTTTTCGAGATAATCGACATTTTCCGATTTTAGTCTTTTTGGCTCTCAAAATACACAAAATTTTTTAAGATTTTTTTTTTTTTCAATTTAGGACATTCAGCACTTGTTTTTTATATTTGGAAGCATAGATTTACCGGGTGTATTCCGATAGGGGATCGAAAATTCCATTATTTTTGCGATATCTCTTACCGTTTTCGAGATAATCGACCTTTTCCGATTTTAGTCTTTTTGGCACTCAAAATACACAAAATTTGCATAGATTTACCGGGTGTATTCCGATAGGGGATCGAAAAATCCATTATTTTTGCGATATCTCTTACCGTTTTCGAGATAATCGACATTTTCCGATTTTAGTCTTTTTGGCTCTCAAAATACACAAAATTTTTTAAGATTTTTTTTTTTTTCAATTTAGGACATTCAGCACTTGTTTTTTATATTTGGAAGCATAGATTTACCGGGTGTATTCCGATAGGGGATCGAAAATTCCATTATTTTTGCGATATCTCTTACCGTTTTCGAGATAATCGACCTTTTCCGATTTTAGTCTTTTTGGCACTCAAAATACACAAAATTTGCATAGATTTACCGGGTGTATTCCGATAGGGGATCGAAAAATCCATTATTTTTGCGATATCTCTTACCGTTTTCGAGATAATCGACATTTTCCGATTTTAGTCTTTTTGGCTCTCAAAATACACAAAATTTTTTAAGATTTTTTTTTTTTTCAATTTAGGACATTCAGCACTTGTTTTTTATATTTGGAAGCATAGATTTACCGGGTGTATTCCGATAGGGGATCGAAAATTCCATTATTTTTGCGATATCTCTTACCGTTTTCGAGATAATCGACCTTTTCCGATTTTAGTCTTTTTGGCACTCAAAATACACAAAATTTGCATAGATTTACCGGGTGTATTCCGATAGGGGATCGAAAAATCCATTATTTTTGCGATATCTCTTACCGTTTTCGAGATAATCGACATTTTCCGATTTTAGTCTTTTTGGCTCTCAAAATACACAAAATTTTTTAAGATTTTTTTTTTTTCAATTTAGGACATTCAGCACTTGTTTTTTATATTTGGAAGCATAGATTTACCGGGTGTATTCCGATAGGGGATCGAAAATTCCATTATTTTTGCGATATCTCTTACCGTTTTCGAGATAATCGACCTTTTCCGATTTTAGTCTTTTTGGCACTCAAAATACACAAAATTTGCATAGATTTACCGGGTGTATTCCGATAGGGGAACGAAAAATCCATTATTTTTGCGATATCTCTTACCGTTTTCGAGATAATCGACATTTTCCGATTTTAGTCTTTTTGGCTCTCAAAATACACAAAATTTTTTAAGATTTTTTTTTTTTTCAATTTAGGACATTCAGCACTTGTTTTTTATATTTGGAAGCATAGATTTACCGGGTGTATTCCGATAGGGGATCGAAAATTCCATTATTTTTGCGATATCTCTTACCGTTTTCGAGATAATCGACCTTTTCCGATTTTAGTCTTTTTGGCACTCAAAATACACAAAATTTGCATAGATTTACCGGGTGTATTCCGATAGGGGATCGAAAAATCCATTATTTTTGCGATATCTCTTACCGTTTTCGAGATAATCGACATTTTCCGATTTTAGTCTTTTTGGCTCTCAAAATACACAAAATTTTTTAAGATTTTTTTTTTTTTCAATTTAGGACATTCAGCACTTGTTTTTTATATTTGGAAGCATAGATTTACCGGGTGTATTCCGATAGGGGATCGAAAATTCCATTATTTTTGCGATATCTCTTACCGTTTTCGAGATAATCGACCTTTTCCGATTTTAGTCTTTTTGGCACTCAAAATACACAAAATTTGCATAGATTTACCGGGTGTATTCCGATAGGGGATCGAAAAATCCATTATTTTTGCGATATCTCTTACCGTTTTCGAGATAATCGACATTTTCCGATTTTAGTCTTTTTGGCTCTCAAAATACACAAAATTTTTTAAGATTTTTTTTTTTTTCAATTTAGGACATTCAGCACTTGTTTTTTATATTTGGAAGCATAGATTTACCGGGTGTATTCCGATAGGGGATCGAAAATTCCATTATTTTTGCGATATCTCTTACCGTTTTCGAGATAATCGACCTTTTCCGATTTTAGTCTTTTTGGCACTCAAAATACACAAAATTTGCATATATATGTTAACCATCCTTACGAAGCCCAAAATGCCATATTCAGCGGTTAATGCGAAGCCCGCTACCTCAATACGAAGCCCGGTTTCGGGCATGATAAAAATCTCCGTGTATATCGAGTTAGTAACGCTAGATATTAAGAGAGGTCCTTATATCTCGTTTTTTGCTAGGGCTTCGTAATTCCGGTACACATCTCAAAACATACACGGTTAGTTCGTAGAAACTTTGGGTAGAGGGCGCGTCGATATGCCTGTATATACAAGCTGTATATCCTATATATGTAGAACCGATATTATCACGCCCAACTTGTACTACGGTCCTCCTGAAGCCCTAAACTTGACAACAACGCACACAGTGATATCTTGCAAGGACATTCATGTAATTCTAATAATAACTTCTACGAGCATTATAATATGTAATACGCTCAAAGATTACTCTACTTTTAACTTCAAGCAGTGAATAACGCAGAGGCTATTTAAACGAAACAATTTATTTAAAAAAAGTTAGAAAAAGTTTGTTTCTTAAAATTATTAAAATAAATTTTGTTAATAAATACCTACTTAAAAGAATTTTAAAGCTAACGTTTAACGTTAAATCTTACTGCGTAAGATATTGACTCCGCCCAGCCATGATTCGTTGGGTTAGCTTTAATATTAAATTAATTTAGTTATCCCTGAATGTATTGTACTTATTTTTTCTATACGTACCCAATCCTTATTGACAAAAATATCGCTGTAGTTAGCAAGAAGTTATTTAGAAGTACTCGTGTTTTTTAGGAACCGTTTTTTTCGAACATGTTTGCGAAAATGGGCTAATATCAAACTCTTTTCCTTATTTGACCATCTAAGATTCTAAGACGACCACTTATTTTGATTGTCACAAATGTGATGTCAACATAAAATTACCATTTTTGGAATGTCTAAAGAAAATTATGCTTGAATATAATAGAAATATTAAAATCTAATGAAGTTTTAAAATGACCATGAAAAAACGGAGATGCGGTAGGTCAGTATAACTAGCATGCTAAGCTGATAAATAATTAGCAAACGTTATACTTTTGAAATAAACTGGTGGGTATCTTTGCTTTGCCATGTGACACATAACAGCAAATTTTACAATTTTAATTTTTTCATGCAAACACGAAACCCAAAATATAATTGCTGATTTGAATATCTTATTAAATAAGAAAAATCTATAATTTCCTAATTTCATTTGAAAGAATGCTAATAAAATAAACTGATGTGGGTTCTAGAAACTTTCGAGAACTCCGAGCAGCACGCGAACGGGGAAACCACTTTAATACGATGTGGGTATTTTCAAATTTAATTTAAATCATCAAATGTTTTAAAAATACATTAGTTGGTTAAAAACTGCCACCACTTTGTTTAATAAACTGGACTTGAAAAATTTCTTTTGCTAATTAGTTATTAACAGCAACTATTTAAGGAGTAGATGCATAGGAACAACGACCATGGTCCAATTTTACTAAAAATTAATTATTAGTACGATCTGATAGATGGTGAAGTTATATTTTAGTAAAAAATAAATTATAATTACAGTAGAATCCGCTTAATGTGATCACGGATAATGTTATCAGTCGGTTATTATTGTGATCATTTTGATTGGGAACCGGCCGCTTTAATTAGTTTACATACAAAAACCACCGGATAATGTGATCAAAAAGCCGCTTATTATTATCACTTTCCAGGAATTTCCAACACAATAATCTCTATTTCTTAAGTATCTTTTTCTGATTTGTCATTGAAATTTTATATCTTTACAAAACACGTCACTCGTTTTAATTTCTATACAAAGGCGACGAAGAGGATTTTCAAAAATTTACTAACTATGAATGTAAAATAATGTAATGTACAACCCCCCCCCCTTCGTGTGCTCTTCATTTTGTAACAATGATGTGACTACCCGCACAAAATTTGTTGGATATGTTAATACAAAATTTATGAACCTAAAAAAACTGCCAATACATACTAAATTACGCTTGTAATTACACAGCCCCAATTTACACATGTCGCTGCTCAACCCAAATCAAATTTTTGTGTAAAAATCGTGTCCATGTTCTAGACTAGACCCATTGGTAAAATTCGCAAACCGCGCGGTACGGGGTAATGTAAACGGGATAGGCATATCTAGCCTGGATATTCATTCTGGAACGTTAATAATACGGCAAAGGTAGTCGCCAAATTTGACTAAATTGTTAATAATAATTATTTAAAAATAATTTTTATTCGTCGATACGGAAGAAATACTCGTTTATTTTCGACCTGTGACTTCAAGAAATCGCAAAGAAAGAAGTCTGGAGTGGTCAAATCGGGCGATCTTGCCGGTCCCTGCAAATCGCTAAAACGAGACATTTAGGCGACCCGAAAACGCATCCTTCAAAATGTCCATTGTCGCACAAGTTATGTGTGTGGTTGCACCGTCCTGTTCGAGCCACGTGTCCCCAGTCCCAATTCATCAATTAGCTGCAATAAAAACTCGTTTTTAGGTCGCCTAATGTCTCCTTTTGGAGATTTTCAGTGCTCAGAAAGATCGCCCGATTTGACCACTTCAGACTTCTTTATTTGGCGTTTTCTGAAGTCAGGGAGCTATACAGGGTGTCCGCGGATACACTTTACTTAACTTAGGTGATGACAAGGACGTGCCCAGCTAACTTTCTTGAGGAGGGAATTTGCCAACTTAATTAATTCAAAATTGCCAACTTCTTGTATTTATCTATTTTTCGTATTGTCGGTTTAGCGGCTTTTGCCAACTTGACCAAATTTTGAGTGATTTAACCAAATTTTGAGTGATTTTGCCAACTTTTTTCCAACTTTCTAAAATATTATGGGGGGAAGTTCCCCCCCCCATCTCCCATCTTGGGCACGTCCCTGGGTGATGAAAGAGGACACTTTTCTAAAACACTTTTCAAACCCTCGAGAGTTAGGTCTCTTTAAAGCATTTTTTCTAAATTTTCATCTTCACATGGCAATAGCCCCGAAAATATTGATTTTTCAGTAAAAATTGTTTAGTACTTTTTTAAAGATCGTGAAATAATCTACAAACTAGATTTAAACCTCTACAGCGGTATTCATAAAAATGAATCAATATTTAAGAGAGGTTTACAAACCCTTCTTAACCATAACCTAGCTTTTTTTGCTATGAAAACCAAGCAAAAAAAAGCTAGGTTATGGTTAAGAAAGGTTTACAAGCCTCTCTTAAATATTGCTTTATTTAATTTCTAAAATCAACAGCTTTCGAGTTATGAATTAAAGTAAGTTAGAGTGGTCACAAAAGAAGATGAGAAGGCATAGACAAAATAATGTGAATAAAAGTAAGATTATGGTTATGAGGACATCCCTACTTTCAAAACATGGACTCGCCTCGACGACATTTGGTTTATACGCATTAGCTCCACCTTCTCATCTTCCTTTGTGACCACTCTAAAAACTGTTGAAAAATTCGACCTTTTTGTTTTTTTGTTTTTATCAAAAACTTGTATCTTTTAAACGAAACATTGTACAAAAAATCTTACGCCCCATTCCTGATAGGAAATTTAACGGATTACAACTTTTGTCTAGTAAAACTTTTTGAGAAACCAATCCATTTCACAGAAAATCAGAAAATAATATACAAGGCAGCTACAAAACAAGAAATTAAATTCCCAAAATTTGAATTTTTATTGAAAAATTATTTTATTAATTAATTTTAAACTATTACATTATTTAAGTAAATGTTGAAATTTACCACCCTCATTTTCTATACTCATCAGTCGTGATCGTTTTAAAAGATGTTTGTCGAAAAAACGTCGATAAAAGTCGCAGCTTAATCGCAGAAATTCGATGGTTTGACACTTTTTTACACTCAGCGATCGAGCAAAATTGGCCTCGTGATCGATCGGTCGACCTTGGTGACCACTCCTGCTATAGTGACTCTCAACAAATAAATAAATTTTAAAATTTTGTAAATTTAATTTTTTGTTTTGTAGCTGCCTTGTTTATTATTTTCTGATTTTCTTTGAAATGGATTGGTTTCTCAAAAATATTTACTAGACAAAGTTGTAGTCCGTTAAATTTCCTATCCGTAATGGGGTGTCAGATTTTTTATAAAATGTTTCGTTTAAAAGATACAAGGCAATAAAAGGTTTCGAATCTAGTTTGTAGATTATTTTACGCTCTTTAAAAAAACATTAAATCATTTTTACTGAAAAATCAATATTTTCGGAGCTATGGTCATGTGAAGATGGAAATTAAAAAAATACTTTAAATATGCCTAACTCTCGAGGGTTTGAATTTGCAAACTCATTAAAAGAAATTGATTTATTTTATAAAGCCATGTACAAATAGGAATTTGGAATCTCCAAATAAATTTGTATAATAAAGTTTTTGTTTCAATCAATCAACAAACTCTATATTTAAATTAATATTTACAAACAGTTTTACAAACAGTTTGCCCCTGCACCGACCAAGTCTTTTAATAACGAAAGAAACTTATGTTAAAATTTTAGCAGTACCGCCACTGATTAACAGGTACCATGAAATTTATATTTAAGCAAGCAGATGTTCCTATGACATTTTATACTTTAGGTAATTAATAAAAACTACAAAAAATGTTTTCAGAATAATCACCGATTATTTTACTAAAAGTTTAAATTCGCGCCAATCGTTTTTACAACTTATGAAAAGTCGTATTTATACAACAGCAACTTTAAAACTCGTAATATAGTAAATGATAATCAGACGCGATGTGAGGATGTGAGTCATTATGTAACTTAATACTGGTAATGCCATTAAGAAAAGTGGCATCACTGGTGGGATTCGCAAACCCGTAAAATATATACACTATATGCAATTGGGCTTGATAAGGTTGTTGCATGTGAAGGGATTCATAGAATCTGTTACATAGTTTTTGTAATGTATCATACAAAATTTTACCCCTCTTCGTTTGCCTTATATACCATCATGATAAGTTGCCTATATACTTAAAAGTTTTGACCGTAGCATTAATATAAAGCCCGGGAGTCAGGAGGCCTGTAGTACGTACCGGGCGTGGGATCCTCCGTCAGTCACGTATAGATATATACGGGGTGTACCACGATTATCTTATATACAGTGCGGGATATTCAAAACTTACAACGCGTATAGCGCCGCAGAGAATCGTCGTATTACCCCCGGAGTGGTACCACTGGATCCAGCCCGAAAGCGGCCACCCACCCCCACCCCCACCTCCTTGACCACCCCCCACCTTTTGGTCAAGTCTCGTGGGAAGAATTTTTCCCCCCACCCCTGAATTATAACTCTCGCTATCTCCGAAACGGTTCGTCGGAGAGGGATCGGGTTTGGACCATTCGGTAGCCATCGAAGAGGGCCTTCTTTTTACCCCCTCCCCTCCCGCGGAAAAGACGCGATAACTCTCAAACGGGAGGAGATACAGGAGTGCGGTTTGTGCCATTCGGAAGGACGTTAAGGGGGACAACTTTCCCCCACCCCAGAACATTTTCCCCTCATAACTCGGGAACCGGCCTACGGACGCGAGTGGGAGTGCGTTCACTACGAACCTCACGTAAGGGGCAAATTTTTGCCCCCCACCCCCCCGGACATCGAGGCGCATAACTCCGGAACCGTTGTTCCGATAAGACTTTTGGGTGCGGCGTTGGACTCGGCGCGTCGTCGGCTACGCGGACACGTGGTTTCGGGTTCGATTCCCCCCCTGAACAACCGGCGTTGGCTCTTTCGACACAGAAACATGACAACAAGAAGATTTACCAGCAGACTGGTAAAAAGAAAGTTACCAGACCTACCAGCCTCGGAAGGCTGGATAAGGGAAGAGTGGAACTTTGACGGGTACTTCGATTTTGAAGAGGCCGAGAAGATTCAACAAGAAGAGAACAGACTTGTCAACCTGACAAAAAACCTTACAGGTTTGTCGGGCCTGTCAGGTTTGTCAGATAGAGCCATTATAGAGAGCATTCTAATTAGACTCAACAAACTCGAGATTGAGAAAAATAAAGAGGTTAAAGAAATCAGATTTGAACAAACTGCGCTAGACCATTACGTCTTTGGTAACTCCTGGCGTGATGATGTGCGCGATATACTGCAGAACTCCCTAAAGGCGCTGAAAGGCGAGCTCCGAGACGAGTTTCGAGAGTACAGAGAGGAGTCGCGAGAGCTGTACAGAAGCATACGTGATGAGATGATGGAAGAGATTGAAGAGAGGATGAGAAAGAAGCAGGAGAGCACAGGTTTCGGGGAAGAAAAACCCGAATCTGGAGACATGAGTAAGCCTGAAGATGTCGCTTATATTGCAAATGATCTACAGGAACTACGCGAAGCACAGCGGGACTCCACGGAGGTGCTGGAGGTGGAATGTCGAGAGTACAGAGAGGAAAAAGAAGTACATGAAGAAACGACGGAAGAGATTTGGGAAAGGATAAGACCATTAGGTCTTAGGATAAGAGAGTCGCAAAAGAGAATAAAACTCTTGGAAGAAATAATCGATTCTGGAGAAAAAGCAGAATCAGAAGAGGAAGAAGAGACCTTTACGGAAAAGGCTCGAAATCTGAGAAATGAGATATCCGAGGTAGACAGCGAAGAAGACTTGGAAGAAATAATCGATTCTGGAGAAGAAACAGAATCAGAAGAGGAAGAAGAGACCTTAACGGAAACGGCTCGAAATCTGAGAAATGAGATATCTGAGGTAGACAGCGAAGAAGACTTGGAAGAAAAAATCGATTCTGGAGAAGAAACAGAAGCAGAAGAGGAAGAAGAGACCTTCACGAAAACGGCTCGAAATCTGAGAAACGAGATATCTGAGGTAGACAGCGAGAAGCGCATGAAAATGCTACAGCAGGAGAACAGAGCGTTGAAAGACGAGGTTCTGAAGCTGAAAGCTGAAAACGCAGAACTGCGCAAGGGAAATAGCCCGATAGAGCAGCAGCAGGGTCAATACGACCAAAGAGCGGGGGAAGGCACGGAAATCCTGGCCCCGGAAGGGGACGTAATGTGTTTAATCCAGGAAGGCACAGATCAAGAGGCCGACTTTACACCGGTAATAGGTAGGAGACAGAAGCGGAAGATACACAGTCAGACCAAGCCTATTGAAGAACAGATAGCCCTTGGGGACGATAAGAATGGAAACCGGAACAAAGCCGAAATTAAAGGCGAGAGAAAGCGGGCGAAAGTCCCGGCCCTGGTAGTGAGGACAAGCCAAATACTCACACCAGAGAGAGTGATAAAAGCAATAAAGAGTACCGTCCAAAAGGATCGACAGACCGGGGAAGCAATCCGAAGAGTGAGATCTACACGGGCTGGTGATGTGTTAATCGAGATGGAGAAGGGTACGAATACCCTCCTGATTAAGGAAAAACTAGAGGCCAGCGAGGAAGGACTCACTGCTAGAGACCTAACGCGTAAGAAGATAATAGTGGTCAAAGACATTGACCAATTAATGAATAAAGAAGAAATACTACAAGAGATAGCACAAGCTACGGGTGTGGTAGGCGGGAGCGTACTGAAGGCCCTCAGAACCGTTCACGGGGGAAACAAGCTAGCCGTCCTGGAAATGGATGAGAAAGCAGCAGAGAGACTACTGAAGACAACGAGAATACGATTAGGCATAAACCTGTGTAGGGTAGCAATCGACACGAGGTGCAGAAGCTGTTTGCGTGACGGACACAGTGCGTCGGAATGCAGAGTATTTAAGTTAACAGAGTGCTGGACATGTGGACAGGTGGGGCATATCGCGATAGCCTGCGAAAACAACCCCCACTGCTCAAGATGCGATACGAACGGACATAGCGCGCGCAGCTGGCGTTGCCGCGCGGTGGTCCCAGCAATAGAAGAAAAAAGCCCCGAAAGGGTGAATAAGCTTGGATCAATGGGTAGGAAAGTGGATGGTTTCGACCAGGCTGGACTACAATTCCAGACTACTATGAAAGCATCGACAGGCATACGAGTCGATAACAGAAGAGGTCTAGAAGAGAACAAAGACAAAGACAAAGAATTTGAGAAGAAAAAAGTCCCGAAAGGGCAGAAGTTAAACACCAACTCAAAGAACGCGATACCGAACCGGAAGGAATGTCCTTGACGAATCCCGGTCGGTAATACAAGAGGCGGGGTTTTTAGTGGGTAACCTGACAGGAGTCCCACACTCCCGGTTTTTGGAAAGATCGGGGCTAGTGCATAAAGCATTTTCCTCGCCTCCACCGCACACAAAAAAAAAAAAAAAAAAAAAAAAAAAAAAAAAAAGGTTAGGTTAGGTTAGGTTAGGTTAGGTTAGGTTAGGTTAGGTTAGGTTAGGTTAGGTTAGGTTAGGTTAGGTTAGGTTAGGTTAGGTTAGGTTAGGTTAGGTTAGGTTAGGTTAGGTTAGGTTAGGTTAGGTTAGGTTAGGTTAGGTTAGGTTAGGTTAGGTTAGGTTAGGTTAGGTTAGGTTAGGTTAGGTTAGGTTAGGTTAGGTTAGGTTAGGTTAGGTTAGGTTAGGTTAGGTTAGGTTAGGTTAGGTTAGGTTAGGTTAGGTTAGGTTAGGTTAGGTTAGGTTAGGTTAGGTTAGGTTAGGTTAGGTTAGGTTAGGTTAGGTTAGGTTAGGTTAGGTTAGGTTAGGTTAGGTTAGGTTAGGTTAGGTTAGGTTAGGTTAGGTTAGGTTAGGTTAGGTTAGGTTAGGTTAGGTTAGGTTAGGTTAGGTTAGGTTAGGTTAGGTTAGGTTAGGTTAGGTTAGGTTAGGTTAGGTTAGGTTAGGTTAGGTTAGGTTAGGTTAGGTTAGGTTAGGTTAGGTTAGGTTAGGTTAGGTTAGGTTAGGTTAGGTTAGGTTAGGTTAGGTTAGGTTAGGTTAGGTTAGGTTAGGTTAGGTTAGGTTAGGTTAGGTTAGGTTAGGTTAGGTTAGGTTAGGTTAGGTTAGGTTAGGTTAGGTTAGGTTAGGTTAGGTTAGGTTAGGTTAGGTTAGGTTAGGTTAGGTTAGGTTAGGTTAGGTTAGGTTAGGTTAGGTTAGGTTAGGTTAGGTTAGGTTAGGTTAGGTTAGGTTAGGTTAGGTTAGGTTAGGTTAGGTTAGGTTAGGTTAGGTTAGGTTAGGTTAGGTTAGGTTGTTGTTGTCGAGTTGAACTTAGCTAAGTCGGACGTGTTTTTGTGTTGCTCCGTGTTGTTCTGTAATTGTGGTATTCTGTGAGCGTTGAAAATTTGGATCTTTGGTATATTGACCCACCTGGTGTAGAGGACGGTGCAGAAGAAAGATCAGCGCAGCCGCTCCAGAGGGAAGCCCTGCAGAACGATTTAAATTGTAAGTGTTTTTGACATTTATTGTGACAAATTAATTGACAGCTCCAAACGGAAAGTGAGGTTAAAACCGATTTCATAGTTGGTAACATTGTGATTTCATCAGTTTTAGGTTAATTTAATGTCATATTTTGAGGTTAAAACGTCACATTTAACTATATACAGAGTGTAACATAATATTTGGAACTATATTGTAAAGGGGCGGAATCCTCGGAACTATACTGTGCTTCTACTATAATTTTAGAAAGATACTGACTTCAGTGTTGGATAAATTGGGCCCCCTCTAACAAACTTTGAGGTTAATTTTATCTAATATACAAGGCGTAGCAGGAATTTTTTAAAGGGGAGGAGTTTTGATTTCGAAATAGTAACACTTCTGTCTTCGCAGCCCTATTGTCTTCATATATTGGAAATACCATCCAGGGGTTGCTAAGAATTGGTTTAAGTACCAAACGGTCCGGTGTGTACTACTTTTGGCAAAACCATCTCAGATTGCACCCAAAATTGGAACGCAGGTGGAGGGGAATGACATAATTTGCTCTGACAAAAAATTATTTATTTCCCCCCCCTTTTTTGGCTAAAGTAGCCCCGATTTTAATAAAAATCATAAAATAAGATCTTATTGACGCGACTTAACGGGATGCCAAATAAAATCTTGGAAATTTTGACACCTGTCACTTTTAGCACATTTTTGAAAAATTTTTAAAAATAATTTCTTTTTTTTCGGATTTTGGCTATAGGCAAACATCATACCTAGGCCACAAAAAATTTCTAAATTTCGTCTTGTCAAAAGCTTAACTATTTGGGATTTGCATTTTTCCTTGCAAGCAAAGCAAATCATAGGATGGCTACTACACTACAGGACAGGATGCGAGTGGTAGAAGCGGAGATCGAGTCATTGATAGCGGGCGATCTTAATGAATGTTGTGCGGATATCCGTGATGATATCGCTCAGATCAGAGAGGACATGGCCGCTTCCCATGCGGAATTAGTCGTGCGACTTGTGGAGATGGAGAAATGGAGAGTATCGTCTACCAAGTCCACGAGCGACAACTTGAGCGAGACCGGGCTCACGATGCTTGCCGCCGAAATGCGAGAGGAGTTTCGGAAGCTGCGAGAAACGTTCGAAGCCCGGAGTACCGAAAGGGATAGAGACCTCCAGTCCCTACTTAATGTGAATATAGCCTTACAGGAAGAGGTTCGCATCCAACGTAATATAATAAGCGACCTCCAAAAAAAGCGCATAACCGAGCGTGATGTACAAAGCGCCCAGGTTCGTAATGAAGGAGTAGGCGTCACTTTGACGACCCCAATCACACTGTCGAGTCAGATCTCATGCAAGGCGGACTCCGTAAGCACTTTAGACGCGGTACCAGATGACGGGTTTATAACGGTCTCTCGGAGGAGACCCAGACGTAACCAGAAATCTTTGAGGACGCCAAAGCCGGCAACCGAGCGGCCCTCGCGACAGAGCGTAATCAGAAATGAGATGACAATCCCGACTGTACTCGTGAAGACGAGCCCAACGTTCACATATGAACAGGCGCTCCGGACAATAAAACTCTTCCCTCATAACAGTCACGAGACGGGGAATCCATTCAGAATAAGGCCTACACGAAATGGAAATGTGATGATCCAGCTGGCGAAGGCTGAAATCTCCCGCTTACCGAAGAAGAAGCGGAGACCCACCAGACTAGTGGAGTGCTGGCGGTGCGGTGGCGAGGGTCACTACGCGGTGACCTGCGTCAATCATCCCCTCTGCGTTAGGTGCGGAAAAGAGGGCCATATCGCGCGCAGTTGCCGATGTAGCCCGGTCCCGATAGAGGATCCCGATCGGACCCCGATCCGAGGGAGGATAAAAGGAGGATAAAATGTTAATGCGTATTAGACTATTGTAATTGTGCTATTCTGTGAGCGTTGAAAATTTGGATCTTTGGTATATTGACCCACCTGGTGTTGAGGAAGGTGCAGAAGAAAGATCACCACAGCTGCTCCAGAGGGAAGCCCTGCATAACGATTTAAATTGTAAGTGATTTTGACATTTATTGTGACAAATTAATTGACAGCTCCAAACGGAAAGTGAGGTTAAACCTATTTAATAGTTGGTAACATTGTGATTTCATCAGTTTTAGAATACTATTGTATTGTAGTGTTGACTTGTTGTACTTATATCTATAACCTATGTTTCCTTATATAACTCTAAATACCGTATTTGTATTTTGCGTATTTAGAGTTCCATTGTGCTACTTAGTGTCAAGCTATTTCCTGTCGCCACGGCGAAGTATGATCCCACGTGGCGATAGTGATCGGCGGCTTAGATCTTAGCACGGGAGGGGGTTTTTAGTGGGTGAAAATCCCACACTACCAGTGAGCGCGGTCCTCCTGGCGTCTTTTAAAGATTTTCCCCCTTCCTCCGCAAAACAAAAAAAAAAAAAAAAAAAAAAAAAAGGTTAGGTTAGGTTAGGTTAGGTTAGGTTAGGTTAGGTTAGGTTAGGTTAGGTTAGGTTAGGTTAGGTTAGGTTAGGTTAGGTTAGGTTAGGTTAGGTTAGGTTAGGTTAGGTTAGGTTAGGTTAGGTTAGGTTAGGTTAGGTTAGGTTAGGTTAGGTTAGGTTAGGTTAGGTTAGGTTAGGTTAGGTTAGGTTAGGTTAGGTTAGGTTAGGTTAGGTTAGGTTAGGTTAGGTTAGGTTAGGTTAGGTTAGGTTAGGTTAGGTTAGGTTAGGTTAGGTTAGGTTAGGTTAGGTTAGGTTAGGTTAGGTTAGGTTAGGTTAGGTTAGGTTAGGTTAGGTTAGGTTAGGTTAGGTTAGGTTAGGTTAGGTTAGGTTAGGTTAGGTTAGGTTAGGTTAGGTTAGGTTAGGTTAGGTTAGGTTAGGTTAGGTTAGGTTAGGTTAGGTTAGGTTAGGTTAGGTTAGGTTAGGTTAGGTTAGGTTAGGTTAGGTTAGGTTAGGTTAGGTTAGGTTAGGTTAGGTTAGGTTAGGTTAGGTTAGGTTAGGTTAGGTTAGGTTAGGTTAGGTTAGGTTAGGTTAGGTTAGGTTAGGTTAGGTTAGGTTAGGTTAGGTTAGGTTAGGTTAGGTTAGGTTAGGTTAGGTTAGGTTAGGTTAGGTTAGGTTAGGTTAGGTTAGGTTAGGTTAGGTTAGGTTAGGTTAGGTTAGGTTAGGTTAGGTTAGGTTAGGTTAGGTTAGGTTAGGTTAGGTTAGGTTAGGTTAGGTTAGGTTAGGTTAGGTTAGGTTAGGTTAGGTTAGGTTAGGTTAGGTTAGGTTAGGTTAGGTTAGGTTAGGTTAGGTTAGGTTAGGTTAGGTTAGGTTAGGTTAGGTTAGGTTAGGTTAGGTTAGGTTAGGTTAGGTTAGGTTAGGTTAGGTTAGGTTAGGTTAGGTTAGGTTAGGTTAGGTTAGGTTAGGTTAGGTTAGGTTAGGTTAGGTTAGGTTAGGTTAGGTTAGGTTAGGTTAGGTTAGGTTAGGTTAGGTTAGGTTAGGTTAGGTTAGGTTAGGTTAGGTTAGGTTA